>CBVK0100201763.1:0-24146 GCA_900067695.1 Picea abies | reverse complement strand
CCAACTTCCTTTGTTTTCCAGCTGCAACTGGAAGGAGGCTCCAACCCCCTTGTTTTTCAAGCTAAAACCTAAGGGAATCTCGAACTCCCCTATTCTCTAGCTACAACCAGAAGGAGGTTACAACCCCCTATGTTCTCTGGCTACAACCAGCTGTCATTGCTCCATCCAACCCCCCTGAAGTAGAAGTAGAATGATGGAACCACTATCACACTATCACTATGAGATCATCAACTACTTGTCTCAACCATGTACCCAACATGTACCTTAACCAAAATATCTCATCAATTTCATCATCCAAATATGATTTGTAACTCTATAATAGACCCAATGTATATGATCACATACTTGCAAACCTTCATTAACTTTCACAACAAGAGACTAGCATTTTCATCAAACTTTTCTTTAGTCTCACATGACTAGTTTGGGATTAGTCAACAACCCTAACTTGAAATAATCATAGCTATGTACCTGAAATGTGTTCTTCATTCAATCAATTTGATCTGATGTCTTCGTTTTGGTTCATCCCTTAGGCCACCCTGTAGTCATGGTAACCTCGCTTGTTCCAATTGTTGACATGGAACCAGGTGACCACCTAGAATCTGTGTTCGTTGACCGAATTGATCCATCATGTTACACGGGCGGGGAAGATCAACTATACGTGGAGGAGGGGCACCCTGAATGAAAAGTACAGTTCATAAATTGTGTATGTAGTGGTTGCAACAACCAGTTATTAAGGATAAGGCCCTTATAAAGACCATTATTAGGGACTTATAACCATGGAGACAAAGACTAAGAGAAATTATAGGCAAACAAAAGGAAGGGTGCGCTTAGGGGCCAGATCAGCTTTGAACCTTACCTAGTAGGCGTAGGTTGAAATAGTTTCACCCTTAGTTAGTGTACGGGAGAAGATGTCTGGCATCAGAGTAAGGTCGTGCACGAGTTGATACCCTGCCAATGGATTTCACCAGAGCTGAGACCCTCTTGAACATAGTAGTAACTTACAAAAGGGTTTACCATAACAAGCACTTAAAAAAGGCAGCACTTTGAAGGGGATTACCGTAACAGGCACTAATGAAAGGCAGATAGGGGCAGTATGCTAGTACACTGTCAGTTCTACCCACACTAGCAGTTCAATGGTTAATATCAGTAGGTCAATGGTTTAGGTATCTCGTTTACTAGGGGCACAGGGGATAGGGCATCTCTTTATAGCACCTAACTACATCCAGATTTTACACCATATAGCTTACAAATCAACTTATCCACCCCATCTATTTTTTCACGCCTATAAACCTTGGCTCCCATGTTAGCATCTACTTGCACTTGCTTCTTCCTCTAATCTAGCACTAGTTTTGGTTGGAGGTTGCTAATCTACATATGCATTTACATGCTAAGCAAATCACACTCCCATCTAGACCCATCCAAACTGTAACGCATCCATCCAATAGCACATCCAAATGCAATAAACGCCTACCTATACCGATCCCATGTCCATGTTCGAGGCCAGGGCTAGGATCCTTCCCAACCATTGCATGTCCACAACCAACACCACCAAACCCTCCCTTATTTATGCACACACAATCGAACTACATTCGTACCTTATTCTCATCCATATCTAATCTTGTATATAGACACAAACACACACAATGGAGTGTTAGCCTTCAAATCTCGCATTGACCAGAGCCATTCTTCATAAGCTCCCATACCACTAGTCTACTTCTTCTAAAAAACACCACTAGATGTAGGGCCCACAGAAAGAAGGGTGTAGACAATATTCCAGGTAGCTCACCAGACAAGGGAGGTGAAACTCAAGCAGTGTATTAACCATATGAATTCAAACTCATTTTAGGCAGAGGAATATGACAGAATGACCAAACGGAGGATAACTTAACCTAATAGGTAATTGGCATAGAATATCGTGATCTGCCCCAATGGGTTGACCTAATAGTAACAGGTTGAAACGTTGAGACCAAGCTGGATAGACGAATACATTGGACTGCATATGAGCACCCATACCTGACATGGATCTATTTCTGGATAGCTAGGACCATAGACCGATAGGAGGGACCAGTAGCCCTAATCATCCATAGATCCAGACATTAGACGGCTTCCCTCCCATACCAGCGTTATAAACAAATAGTGGAGAGCATGCCATCCTGTAACCATATCCAATAGTTGACCTTTCATTAGTGAATGTTCCAGCATAACCTAGACGCAGTAAAGACATAGGGATGGAGCTCGGGGCGAAATGCACTTACTAACTAGGTGTAGGTAGGACCTGAGGGATAGATCTATGTGTGTCAAAGTGTTTCGGAAAGGGCAGTAGAGCAAGACAGTAGGGAAGGACAAGGACAAGGAAAGACGGGTGAGGGTATCTATCCACCCAAGGAGGGTCAATGGTATGAATTATGGTCTCAACCTAGGGTCTGAATCTAGGAAGGATGTTGGACTTCTTACCACCTTCTATCTGAAGGGATATCCATGCACCCACCAAGGGAAACGATGGTATTCTCTTTCCACCTGGAAACGAAAGATGAGATCTAAGCCAAGGAAGGATTGAACCACATTCAATGGCATCATGACTAGCCTCTAAAGCATGAGAAGGATAGATATTGATTATCATCCATTACCATGAGGTGTGTCCTTAGGTCCACCCTAGCATGTGAATATGTATCAACCTATATGTTAGGTTATGAAACCTATCTGTAGATCGATGTATGATAGATGTGAGGATGCATACGAAGATGAAATAGGTGAGTGATGGATGTATGGATTCGCCTTCGAAAGATAATCCATGCCAAGAGATAAACCGAGATAGAAGCCATTAGATAAGCCATTCAAAGAGTCTGTTCACAAGCACAAAGAAAGTTGTTCACACACAAAAGTCATTAATTCACTGCATGCACCTAGCCCCATGTGATTCATTGCACATGGAAGCAATTTAAAGAATCCATAACATCACGCACAGCCATTGTTAACTGCACATAGACATGGATCACTGCACATAGTCCCTTTCCGAGGTATGGGGGAAATTACCTCTCTCGGGTATTGAAGGATTTTTTCTCCTCTCTTTGTTCTTTTGACGTTGCAGACTTCCCTCTATTCTGTCGGTGTGTACTTCCTTCTTTTCTTTCTCTCAGGTATGTGGTGAAGGGTTCCTCCTTCTCTTCTTTCATTTGTCGAAAATTACTTCTTAGCAGTAATAACTTATCTACGGTAAGGGGAGTTCCCTTTGTTCTGAACGATGGAGGTGATGAGAAAGAAAGCAACTTATGAAAAGTTATTCCTTCTTCTTCAACCAGGGATAGTGTGAAAAGCAAGAGAACTTTGCCAAGCATCACGTTGTATTGATCAGCAGGCAGGTGTGACTAACTCACAGTGTGAATCATCCTTCCCCGTATCATGTGTCTATGGGGGTATTGGGGGTGGTTGAACTGAGTACTACTCGTGTGAATTGTAGCATCAGGTGCAACTGGTTGTGACGAATAAGGTTTGAGGCGACCATCCCTAGGTCTTACTGTTGGGTTGTTTCTCAAATTTGAAAGGGATAGTAGAGAGAGATATAGGATCTAAGGTGGTAATCAAGATTGATATGTGAAGTAAGATCAATAATATGGGTAGCATTCGATCAAATGATCATCAGTTAGTTGCTCCCCATCCATTTCTCTAAGGGGTGTAAGCATGTCAATAACTAACCCTCCTTATTAAAGTTTGATTATCCTAGCTCCCACACCTCCCTCCGGGACAGGGGGGGCTCCCCCATTCATTCTAACCACTTCACCTTCCTTACAGAGATTCAAGTAATAAATGAAAAGGTAAAGGTTATCAGCAGGAAGGCTCAAGATTGAATAGAGAAGGTGGATAGTTAAATTCCTTTCAGTGAAGGTTCCACTTGACTTGGTGTGTTGGATCGAGTAGTCCCAAGTGGGCTTGGCCTCATGTAGTCCCTGGTGTATAGGTGTGTGTGACCAATCTAGCATAAATAAAGAACAAAACAACTAGAATAATTGATTTGAGTGGCATCTATCAATAAAAAAACCCACATGCTCTGGGTGTAGCAATGTATATATAAATCGATGTCTAAATCCTTTAACTGCATCCTGCAAAGCGTCAACGCACCCCCCGCCCCCCTCCCCCCCTCGTATGGGTTCATTTCTTGCACCACGCCTCACCCCCAACCTGCACATAAATATAGCTAGCAAGTGAGAGCAAGCCCCGACAATTATCCCAACCCGCCGCCATCTATCTCTTCATCCATCCTCGGTTCTTCCAGCCTTGGGTTTCCAGCATCCACGCGTTGACCAACTTCTTTGGGTTATCTCGTCAAGCCCCAGTGGATTGTCCCATCAAACAACAAGCACAGTCGTGTTCATCTAGTGAGCAACCAAGACGCACGTAAGTAATGCAACCCCGTCAGTCTTTATTCCAGCCCGACTCTTGTCCCAGCCCATGGTGATTATATCTCCCCATTCTCCTATCCCATTTATTTTCCCAACCTGCCAGTAACAACCGAGGTCCCGCTAAACCAAAAAGCATAATGATTACATTCTGGCCATCATAGATAAACGTCATGAAATCGAAATTTTCATAAATATCAATTGATTTTGAGCACCCGAAGTTACCAATTTTTACTCAGACTCCATAAAAATGAGGTTTTTGTAAATCAAAACGTAAAATCAAATAAGAAGGTTTTCAATATTCAATTAAGTTCCTTTGTTAAACCTTCCTTCACTTAAGTAATACTTCGGTAAGTAATTGTGGAGTGTGAAATGTACTAGCCCGGTACTTAACCAACAAAGCTTGATGGATCTATCTTCCTTAATCACAGATTTTGAGTAATCACAGTGTCAAGGGGAGGATTTCTACCGGAACTTCTTTATTAATTAATGGACTTGGTTATTGATCTTGTTTATACGAATCTGAACTGTAAGTAAGGACCCTAGGACGGACTAGAATATGATAGATAATAAGTTTTAAAAACCCTATATAAGACATGCTCAAGTCAGGTGTCTCCAATTTAAGTTTCATGTGTCCTAAGAAGTGTTTGTTCCAACAAGTCATGGCGTTCACGGGTTGGTCGTCGTCTTAGAAATTAAATTTGTTATACTTGTACGTGATCCACTCATGCAGCGGCAATATTGAGCATGAAGCAATAATGATCATGTAAGGAAACGTTTGTGAAAAATAGTACGCCACACCTTTAAACAAGGCTTCATCACCCCTATGGCTTGCTCTAGAATAGCTAGTCAAGGTGTGACCTCATTAGGGTAGTAAATTTGGTTCGGGTTCTGATGTCTCCGAGAGACCACAGATGGTGTTTATAAACTTAGCACGCCAACACCTAGGCTTGGTTCCAACCAGATGGAAGCATGACGGGCTGGGAGATACAGGATGGTTCAAGTGTCCCTCACATGCCCCCTCAAGTAAGGCTTAGGTGTCTATTACGGCGATTCATCCCCTCAAAGTAGGTCAAGGCTCGAGCACTCCAAACCTCTACAGAAATCCCAAGGCCCTCCACAATGAATGTGGTAGTACACGCAGGCTATCCCATTCATTAAGAGGATGCCAATACACATTGGGTATGTCCGGCGAACATCCCTGAGACCTCCACAATGACTGAGGTTGGATGCAACCCCTCATTCATTAAGAGGTAACTATGACTTCAGGGCACATCCTCGGGAGCGCTCAGCGGTCCCTTAGGTCTCCCTGAGGTGGTATCCCTCAACCTTTGTCCCTCAAGTGTCCCTTTGTTGTCCCTCAGGATTCAATCAGTCAAGGTGTCCCCATTAGGGGATTAAATGTGGCTTGGGCATAAATCCTCTCGAGAAATCCCATAAGTTAGGCCTCTACTATAGTAAGAGTAACACCAAGCGTACTCTAATCAGCGCAAGCGAGGGGGTTGAAAACAACCCAGGGTAAGGCAATGGGAGGTGCTTAGCACACCAACATCAGGGCTTGGTATCCAACAATATTCTACTATCTACCTACAGCATGATGGTTGTTTCTAACAACTTACAACACTATTGTATCTGACCATCAATATTATGTTGTCTACCTACAACATGCTAGTTGTTTCCAACAACTTACAACATTGTTGTCTCCAACCATCAATATTATGTTGTCTACCTACAACATCCTAGTTGTTTCCAACAACTTACAACACTCAACTTACAACATTGTTGTCTCCAACCATCTCGATAGGGAAGAATCACTTGAAAGTGTCCAACCATCTCCATAGGGAAGAATCGCTTGAAAGTGTCCAACAATATCCAGAATTGCGTTAGCCGAGTACGAAGTATGTTCCTATATCTATTGAGAAAAGGCATACCACCAGGTCAATTAGCGAGAGAAATAATTTGTGATGTTGAAGCAAGATTTTGAGTCTCAATCTAGTGAAAGAAGCGCTTCACCGAAGCTTACCTTTGATTCTTGGCGGCCCCATCACCTTGGTGGTGCTGGTGTGGAACCATCACCTTGCTTCCACTTCAAAAGTACACCAACAAAAGTGGTAGCCTTTAGGGAATGAGTAAAATAAGGATGATAATTTTTTTGAATAAAGATCTGAAAATAATACATAATGTTCTTCATTTTTTTTAATGCAATTCCTCCAGGTGTCACTAATTGGAACCTCTCAGAAAAGGAGTTATAGAAAAAATGGCATACCTTGCTGAATTTTGGCTTATTCTAGAGAGTGACCTTGTAGAGCGTGCCTCACATGAAATATTTGTTGAATGGATCTAAAAATGTTACACATAATACTACAGGATGTACTCTAACCAACACATTTGGTATTACTGAATTTCAATCTGTTATGAAGAAGTTATGGCGTTTTTACCAAAAACACATGTTTTAGACTAGTTTCAGGACTAGCCACAAACCCTATGTTCCACGAAGTGTAACTCCAAAAATACAATGATCCACAAGATGAAATTTTTACCACAGATACTTGGATATGTTTCCTCAATGTCCTATCAATTTCACAGTCTGAATCATTCTAGAAAAAAAAATATTGTGAAAATGGTGAGATGACCTGTAAATAACATACCTTAGAAAGCATCATCAAAAGAATTTATCCTCCCTTGAATTCCGGCCTTCTTTTCTTCACCTTCCCTCTAAAATTCTTCTTATATATCCTTTGGTTACCTGGGTCACCTATAGATATTCAATATGCTCAAGTGTGATTTAAAATGAGAGATCCTTGCCTCTTATTTATACTCTCGAAGTAGCTTCCTTAGAAGCATCTTCTAGGTCACTTTGCCCACTTTCCTTATTTTAGGGTTAACCCACTTCTAATTTATCCATTAAATTTATTATTTAAATAATTTATTTTATATTCACTTTGAATTATAGTACATCCATCACTTCACTTTATTATTTACATTCTAAAATCTATTAAACCACTTTGACTACTTTGACCTTTTGGGGCTTCTAGATGACATATGAGGGTCCTCCAACTTCATAAGGCCATAAGTCTCAAACCGTGAGGAGTTATGTGGTGTTCCACATACCACCAGAAATGGCATGACATGTACTATCCATATAGAATATTATTACCTGAAAATATATCAAAACTCATACCATTATCCATCAAACAAACTTGGGTCCCTTACCCAAACCTGGGTTCTCCAACTTCTCATGGTCATAACTCTCTAACCGTGAGGACTTATGTGACATTCCACATACCACCAAAAATGGAATGACATGTAATATCCATATAGAATAGTATTACCTTCAACTATATTAAAACTCATGCCATTATACATGAAACAACCTTGGGTCCATTACCCAAACCTTTGTGCTACTGGAATTCGCTACCGGACTTTCTTCAAGAGTTGACATCAATGAAAACCAACCTTAATAAAAAAAATATCCCCCTTTGGATTGATGGAAACACTCTGATGCAATACTGAAGTCATATCACTCACTCTCCCTTTGGAACCATGCCTATGTACTCTACATCTATGTGACCATTGCTCCCCCTGGAATCATGCCTCTGTCCTCTGCATCTAATAAATCTCTCCCCCTTTTTCATCAATGGAAAAGGTATATTTCTATCTGGGGCTGCTCCCCCTAACTGAATTGTCCTCTTTATGGAGCTTCCTCATGTACATCTATGACATATAAGATAATCATTCAAAAGCATTCATTTTGGAGTATAAATAACTCTAATTCTCTGACGAAGATACTCAAAGGCCTCCAGTGGAAGTGGTTTTGTAAAGATGTCTTCCACTTGTTATTTTTTGCCCACATACTCAACTTTGATGTTTTTTTATGCAACCTATTCCTGTAGAAAGTGGTACTTTATTGGAATGTGCTTCTTCTTGGAGTGCATCACTAGGTTCTTTGAGATATTGATGCCACTTGTATTATCATAATAGATTGGAATGGGCTCATCATACTCAACCTATATATCTGTCAGAGTTTGTTTGATCCAAAGGACTTGTGTACAGCATGTTGTTGCTGCAATATACCATGCCTCGGTTGTATATAGAGATACTGATGATTTTTTCTTGCTTAGCCATGATACTAAACACTCACTGAAGTAGAACGTTGTTCCACTGGTGCTTTTTTGGTCATCAATACAACCTACCCAATCTGCATCTATGTAGGCAATAAGAGATATATCATTTCTTTTTGGATGCCATAATCCAAACTCTTGTGTTCCTTTGAGATATTTGAAAATCATATTCAATGCTAACACATGTGATTCCTTTAGCGTTGCTTGAAATCGTGCCACCTGTCCAACTGCATGCATTACATCTGGTCTGGATGTTGTCACATATAGTAGGTTACCAATCATTGACATGTATTGCCTCTAATCTTTAGACTTTGAATCATCATCTTTTCTTAACTTGCAATTAGTTTGCAAGGGAGTGATAACTGGTTTGCAATCTTCTATTCTGAACCTCTTTATCATTTCTCTGATATACTTGGTTTGAGAAATAAAAATTCTTTTTTTGCTTTGACATATTTGAAGTCCCAGAAAGAAGGATAGTTCTCCAAGTAATGACATTCCAAATTCATTATGCATATCCTTTGCAAATTTTTGGCTTAACCTGTCATCATCACTACCAAAAATAATATTATCAACATAAACTTCAATTAATAAAATATTATATTGACTTACCTTGATGTAGAGGTTGTTGTGTGCACTTCCTTTTCTGAACCCCTACTGTAGATATTTATCTAGTCTAGAGTACCATGCTCTAGGAGCCTATTTTAGACCTTACAAGGACTTATTTAATTTACACACATAATCTGCATTCTCTGACAACTGAAATCCTTCTGGTTGTTCAATGTAGACTTCTTCTTCAAGTTCCCCATTCAGAAAAGTTGATTTTACATCCATCTAATACACTTTAATATTTTTGGAGCATGCATAAGCTAAAAGCAATCGAATTGCTTCCATTCTGGCAACGGAGGAAAATGTCTTTTCAAAGTCAATTCCTTGAACCTATGCATATCCTTTACATACCAATCTAACTTTGTTCCTTGTAACATGTCCATCTTCATTCAATTTATTCATGTATACCCACTTTGTGTCGATCACATTCTTATCCTTTTCTCTTGGAACCAATTCCTAAGTGTCATTTTTCTCTATTTGATCCAATTATTCATCCATGGCCTTGGTCCAAAATTCATCCTTGTTGGCCTCTTCAAAATAGGTTGGTTCAATCGTAGATGTGAGTGCTAGGTGTGTTTGTTCTGGTGAATGTATTCTTCTTCTAGTCTCAACTCTTGTGTCTTTGTTTCCGATAATTTGATCTAAAGGATGATTTTTTTGTACTCATCTGCTAGGTGTTTTTTGATTTACTTGCTGAACTTGCTCTTCTATTTTTGTCAGATCCTCTTCATCTTCCCCTTCTTTTTCATCTTTTCTTTCTTCTTCATAAAGTTGTTCCATTGATTCATTTTATTATTCCTTTAATTCATGTCTACCTATTTCAGAAATTGTTACATCGATGCTTTCCACCACTTTGTTCAATCTCAGGTTGTAACACTTGTATTCTTTTCTTATACTTGAGTAACCAAAAAGTACTCCTTTGTCCACACGAGAGTCAAACTTTCCCATTCTACCATCTTCTCTTTTGATGTAGCATTTGCTTCCAAAAACTCTAAAGTGATTTACATTTGTTGGTCTTCATTTCCATAGCTCGTAAGGAGTTTTTCCAGTGTTGTTTCTGAGCTTTACTTTGTTTTGAATGTGAATTGTTGTATGCACTGCCTGTGTCCAAAAAATATCTGTCAATTTGGAATCCATTAGCATTTTGCGAGCCATTTCTTGTACTATCATGTTCTTTCTTTCAACAACTTCACTCTGTTGAGGTGTCCTAGCTACGGAGAATTGTCTTTTTATTCCATGATTGTTGCAGTAGTCTATAAATTCCTTTGAAGTGAACTCTCATCCATTATCATATCTCAAGCATTTGATTTTTGAATCCATTTCATTTTCAACCATTTCCTTGTAGATCTGGAAGTTTTCAAAAGCTTCTAACTTATTCTTTTGAAAGAAAACTGCAGTCATTCTTGTATAATCATCAACTAATAACATAAAGTATTTTTCACCTTTTAAGCCCTTTGTTGTAGCTGGTCCAACTAGATCAATATGCACAATTTCCAGTGGTCTTGTCGTTGAATATTCCTTTGATTTGAACCTGGTCTTTGTTTTCTTTCCTTGTTGACAATTCTTGCATAAAGTGTTGGTTGGTTTCGTGATCTGGGACATTTCTCTAAATTCTTCTCTTTTGTTGGCTTTGACAAGGTTATCAAAATGTATATGACCCATTCTTCTGTGCCATAGCCAACTTTCATCTTCCTTTCCTTGACAACACTTTTCATTTCCAAATTCACTTAACACATATATGTTGCTTGAAGTTCTCGCAGTTGTAGCAATCAATTTTCTTGAACCTTATTTTCTTATCTCGCACTTTTTTGAATAGAAAGTAATTTTATGACCTTGGTCACACATTTGACTCACATTTATAAGATTATGTTTCATATCTTCTACTAGTAGAATATTTTATTCCTTTATTCTTGTTCCCAATTCTGACTGTGCCTTTTCCAATTATTTTGGTTGAATCATCATTTATGAAGGAGATTGATCCATCTCTTTCCTTTCGTAATGTAAGAAACCTGTCTATATCACCTATCATGAATTTTGAACACCCACTATCAACATACCAACCACATTTCTTTTGCTTGGCTTATAGAGAGAGTGTGCATTCTTCATTGTTATATTGATCATGCTTTCTTATCTATGTCCTTTTCTGAGGTTCCTATCTGTGACTCTTGTTATTATGTCGCAGTTCTCTAGGAGGGAATGTCATTCTCCAATCTTTGGCCATGTGTCCAAAATTGTTACATATGTAACATTCCACTTTAGTGCTCAAAGATTCAAACCTGTTGTAATTTCTTCTCTGTGTTTCACTAGGCCTTCTTGGATAACCCCTTTGTGTATGAATTTCAAAGTTGTTTTTGTTCTTGTTGTTAGCTCTACAATTCACAGCGTTAAGTCCAAAATTATTACATGCATAACATAAACCAAAAAATATAGTTTGATACCTGGGAGTTGAAGACCTTCTGAAAGGAGGTACTCTTATGAATTCTTCTTCTTCCTAAGGCCTATCTGTCAGTTGTTGATTCTAAAATCTGAATCTTCTCGGTGGAGGAGTGTCCCTGTAATCTTCCTTGTAGATCTTCATATCCCCCTTCATTATTTCTGCAAATATTTTTGGATATGTTTCTTGCTTTATTGTTTTGGAGCTTGATCCTTTTTCTGTCTGATTGTATCCAAGTCCAGAGTTGTCATGATGAGATTTTTTATTGTTGATAATGTCATCCAAAACTTTTGAGTTGTTCTGCATATTTTTCTTTTGAATATCTTTTCTTAATGTGACAATATTTGCTTCCAAATTTCCAATGATCTTGTCTTTTTCTTCTAGTGGTTCTTTGAGTGATTCTTCAATTCTTTTATCTTCCTCAATTTGAACCTTCAAATTTTTGATCATTTGTTCTAGTTCTTGAGTGTCTTCTTTCTTGTCTAGTTTTGTTTGTAGTTTCTTGTTTGTCTTCTTTTCTCTTATGATAACTTGTATGGCACACATTAATTCCTCTCGGTAGTCAACTTCTTCCTCTTCAATTTCTTCTTCGACTTCTTCATATTCTTCTTTGGCTTCTTCATATTCTTCTTCGAAGTCTTCTTTATAGGATTCTTCTACTACCATGAATAGAACTCTTTCCGTCTCACTGTCACAGACTTCACCTTCATCTGATGATGAGATGTCTTCTTTGGTGCATAAGATTTTCTTGAAAACTTTCTTTGTGGTTATTTTGCCTTTATATGTTTGTTTGTATTTTGAGTAACCTTCATCATTTCTCTTTTTCTTACAAGGACATTTGTTAGCAAAATTACCAATACCATCACAATTAAAACAAATTAAAGGAAGATTACCTCTATACCTACCGTCGGTTCCCTTGTTCAGTCTTTTGACAAAGTTGGCCACTTTTTCATAATCTTCCGAGACGTCACTATTGTTGCTATGTTCTTATTTTTTCCTTCCCTTTTTCTTTTCATTTTTGGATGCTTTGAAGGTTTCTTATTTTATATATGGATTTTCTTGTTCAGTTCTCATTTCATATGTTGTGAAGGTTCCATGTAATTCGTCCATGCTTATTGAGTTTAGATCTGATCTTTCTTCTAGGGCTAAAATCTTAGGGTCAAATCTCATAGAAAGAGATCTTAGTACTTTTTGAACAATTACAGATTATTTGAGTTCTTCTCCCAATCTTATGATTGCATTTATTGTTTCATCAACTCATAAAAAGTAATTTTCAATATTCTCATCTTCCTTCATCTTAAGTTGTTCAAACTGACCTATGTAAGTTTAAATCTTTGTTGCTTTGACTTTTGAATCTCCTTCATAAATATTTTGAAGTTTGTCCCAAATCTCTTTAGCAGATTTACAATGTGCAACTTTGGTGAATACCGTTTCACTAAGACCATTCAAAAGTGCATTTTTGGCTTTGAAATTATTCTAACCAAGTTTCACTGCTTTGTCATTTGTTGGTGGAATTGTTGGTGTTGTGTATCCATCTACAATTGATTGTCAACTTTCAAATCCTTGTGCATGTATATATGTTTTCATCCTTATGCTCCAAAATGCATACTTTTGTCCATTGAACTATGGTATTCCATTTTTATACAAGTTGTTGCTCTCCATGATCTACCTTTCAGTGGTTAAACTGATTTCTGAAGGAACCTTCTCTAGAACCAATTGTTGGATTACTAAGAGGGGGGGGTGAATTAGTAATAGAGAAATTTAATCCTTTTTTAACCATATAATCCAAGTGTTATATCAATGTAGCATTATCATCCAATAACTACAGAGTAAATAATCAATGAACAAATGAACAATCATACACATACACAGTACATCAGTGTTTTACGCGGAAACCCAAAGAGGGAGAAAACCACGGAATGATTTTTCTTATATGTCTTGAAGAATTAAATTTATTGGAAGCACCAACTTCCTTTGTTTTCCAGTTGCAACTGGAAGGAGGCTCCAACCCCCTTGTTTCTCAGGCTTCAACCTAAGAGAAGCTCCAAATCCCCTGTTCTTTGGCTACAACCAGAAGGATGCTACAACCCCCTATGTTCTCTAGCTACAACCGGAAGGTGGCTACAACCACCTATCCTTGCCCCATCCAGCTGCCCTGAAGTAGAAGTAGAATGATGGAACCACTGTCACACTATCACTGTGAGATACACCATTGTAAACCTGTACCAATAAACCTAAATCATGCATCAACCTATACCTCAAACTGTAATCAACCTGTACCATAAAAAAGTACATCAACCATGGACTAACCTGTACCAAACAACTTGTAGTCAACATATACCATAAACACGTGCATCCAACCATGTAGCAATCATGTGTCAACTACTCTTCAATATGTACCAACATCATCAACTGTACACCTCATATATGTGCCAACTCATCAACTACTTGTCTCAACCATGTACCCAACATGTACCTTAACCAAAAGCCCTCATCAATTTCATAATCCAAATATGATTTGTAACTCTGTAATAGACCTGGTATATATGATCACATAACTGCAAACCTTCATTGACTTTCACAACAAGAGACTAGAATTTTCATCAAAATTTTCTTTAGTCTCACATGACTAGTTTGGGATTAGTCAACAACCCTAACTTGAAATAATCATAACTATGTACTTGTAATGAATAAAGATATGAAAAAAGTACACAATGTCATTTAATTTGTTTTGTGCAATTATTCCAGGTGTCACTTCTTGGAACCTCTCAGAAAAGGAGTTATATCAAAAATGGCATACCTTGTTGAATTCTAGCTTATTCTAGAGAGAAACCTTGTAGAGCGTGCCTCGCATGGAATATTTGTTGAATGGATTTGAAATATTTACACATAATACTAAAGATTGTAATCTAACCAAAACATTTTTTCTTACTCAATTTTTACCTGTTATGAATAAGTTATGACATTTTTACCCGAAATACTTGTTTTAGACTAGTTTCAAGACTAGCCATAAACCCTATTTTCCACAGAGTGTAACTCCAAAAATACAACAACCCACAAGTTGAATTTTTACCACAAATACTTGGATATGTTTCCTCAATTTCATGTCAATTTCACATTATGAATCATTCTAGAAAAAAATTTATTGCGAAAATGGTGAGATGACCTGTAAATAACATACCTTAGAAAGCATCATCAAAAGAATTTATCCTCCCTTGAATTCTGACCTTCTTTTATTCACCTTACCTCTAAAATTCAACTTAGATATCCTTTGGTTACCTCAGTCACCTATATATATTCAATATGCTCAAGTGTGATGTAAAATGAGAAATCATTTCCTCTTATTTATACTCTCCAAGTAGCTTCCTTAGAAGCATCTTCTAGGTCACTTTGCACACTTTCCTTATTTTAGGGTTAACCCACTTCTAATTTCTCCATTAAATTTATTATTTAAATAATTTATTTTATATTCACTTTGAATTATAGTACACTCATCACTTCACTTTATTATTTACCTTCTAAAATCTCTTAAACCACTTTGACAACTTTGACCTTTTGGGGCTTCTAGATGACATATGAGGGTCCTCCAACTTTGTAAGGCCATAACTCTCAAACCGTGAGAAGTTATTTGACATTCCACATACCACCAGAAATGGCATGAAATTTAATATCCATATAGAATATTATTACCTGCAAATATATCAAAACTCATACCATTATCCATCAAACAAACTTCGGTCCATTACCCAAACCTAGGTTCTTCAACTTCTCATGGCCATAACTCTCTAACCGTGAGGAGTTAAGTGATGTTCCACATGCCACCGGAAATGGAATGACATGTACTATCCATATAGAATAGTATTATCTTCAAATCTATTAAAACCCATACCATTATACATTAAACAACCTTGGGTCCATTACCCAAACCTTTGTGCTACCGAAATTCGCTATCGGACTTTCTTCAAGGGTTGACATCAATGACAACCAACCTTAATAAACAAAAGATCTATCAACATTGCCTTGGAAGATACAATCAAAAAGGAATTTGAGAAATTGATCAATGTTCACGTTATTTTTCCTTTAAAATATTCTGAGTGGGTGTCTAATCTTGTCCCAGTGTGGAATAAAAATAGTGATATCAAATCATGTGTTGATTTATGTGCTTTGAATAAGTCAAGTGTAAAAGATAATTTTCTTCTTCCAAATGAGGAATTAATTTTGCATCAAGTGGCAGGGTCACAAATGATGTCCCTTCTTGATGGTTTTTCAGGTTATAATTAGATTAGAGTCAAGAGGGAAGATAAATAAAAAACCACATTTACTACTCGTTGGGGCACCTTTGCATATGAAAGAATGCCTTTTGTTCTAATAAATGTAGGTGCTACTTTTCACAATACTATGCAAATATCCTTTGACGATCTTATATGTAAACTTATTCAAAACTATCTTGATGATTTAACCGTCTATTCTAGAAGTCGACCAGATCATTTTGATCATCTTAGAAAAGTTGTATTGCATTGTATAAAGTTTGGAATGTCCTTGAACCCTACAAAATCAATCTTTGGTGTCACACAAGGTAAACTTCTTGGTCATATTGTTTATGATTCAAGAATTAGTATTGATCCCAAGAGGGTTATCTGAATACAAAATATTCAAGCTCCTTCTTCTAAAAGGGAGATTTCATATTTTATGGGTAAAATCAATTTTGTTAGAATATTTATCCTCGATTTTGCAAGAATGGTTAAACCAACTCATAAAATGCTCAAGTAATATCAGTCATTCTCATGGAATGATGATATCAAAAAGGCTTTTGTATTATTCAAGAGATCAATCAGTTCTGCACCAATTTTGGAAAAAATGAATTTTGAAAAAGATTCCATTATCTATGCTAATGCTACTAAAGAAACAATATATGTTATCCTTCTTCAAAAAGATGATCAAAATAATGACTAGCCCATAGCTTACATGAGACAAAGTTTATCAGACAATGAATTTAAATATACTTTGATTGAAAAACATACACATTCTCTTGTAAAATCTATTGAAAAATTTCCCCATTATATCTTAGGCAAGTACACACATGTAAAAGTCCCTTTTCATGTTGTTAATTTTTTTCTTTATCAATCTCATCTTTCAAGAAAACTTGCACATTGTCTTGCCAAGATACAAAAACATTATTTCATGATAAAAACTTCTCACACAATCAAGGGACGATATCTAGCCTTACACCTTGCTCAACATCCTCAACCAGGTGTTTCTTCTGAAAATTATGAGGATGTTTTGTCTGCACTTTTTCTTGTTGAACATGAAAATATTGATTTAGCATAACATCCTTTGTACAGGACATCATTTATTATTTTCAATTTCAAAAATGTCCTTTAATATTGAATATTGTCAACGCATGAGGGTTCATATTGAAGCCTTCAAATATATAATCTTGTGTACTTATCTATTTCACAGAACTACTGATGGATTGTTGTTATGTTGTATAAACAATACAGCAACCCAAAAAATATTGAAAGAAATTCATGGATCAACAAACTCATGTATTCATATTGGTGGTCATTTTGTTGCAAAATCCATTGCATTCAAAATCTTGAGAATTGATTATGACTGGCGTTCAATCTTCAAAGATTCTTACAAATTTACACAGTCTTGTGGTGAATGTTAAAATTTTGTAGGAAAAGAAAAGTTGTATGCCATGCCTTTACAATTAGTTCTTCCAAATTTTACTTTTTCTAAGTGGGGATTAGATTTCATTGGTCCTATTAATCCTTCATCTTTTGTTGGACATATTTTTGTCCTAACGGAAACAGACTATTTCACTAAATGGACTAAATTTGTACCACTCAAGAATGCACAGGATGAACAGGTAATCATATTCATGGAATCTAATATATTCTCTCATTTTGTTCTTCTGATAGAAATCATTTCTGATAATGGGCCATCTTTCATATCTATGAAATTTACCCAATCTCTAAATAAATTTGGAGTGAATCATTTTACTTCATCTACTTACTATTTGCAAGGAAATGGGAAAGATGAGTCCACAAATAAAAATATAGTTAAGATTCTAAAGAAGATTATAAATGATAAATCCCATCAGTGGCACACATTATTCACATATGCACTTTGGGCAGACTGGACCACCACCAAAACTAGTACTAGCCATACTTATTTCCAATTGTTATATGGTCAATAAGTTATTGTTCCTGTGGAAATTGAGTTAACCTCCCTTATATTATCATTGTAGGCTAAAGAGTTAATCTCTACAAGCATCCCTCAGAGGATAAATACCTTGTTGGCTCTTGAAGAACAAAGGAGATATGCTCTCAAAAATTTCAAGAGACAAAAATCTGTTCAATAATATTTTGACAAAAGAGAAAAATCAGCTACTTTTGCAGCTTATGAAAAAGTGTTACTTTGGGACTATGATCATGCTAACAAAGGTAAGCATACAAAGTTTTAGAAGATTTGGTTAGGTCCTTATATAATCCCCTTCATTGTTGGTAATAATTTGTATTTGTTGAAAGACATGGATGGGTGATTTTTTTCTTATACGACTAATGGTTCGCATTTGAAACACTATGTTGAACCTGGATAACTTTCTTTACTTCCAGTGTTTCTTGTATATAATTTTGATTTTCTGCTTGTACACAATTTTAATTTTGATTTAAAATTTGTTTTTCTGTTTTGATTTTGAGTTATGAGTCAAAACTGGATCAATCAAAGTTGTTGGTCTAATCGTTTATTTGCAAAATTTTAATTAATTCATTCTAAAACAAACAACAAAGTGAAATGAATGGCTTTTGGTCTGCAACACTACTTACGTAGTTTTTTATGTACCTACAAAATATCTTGTTTAAACTTAGTGGTTATAGTTGTTTCTCTCTTATTCTTTCCCATGCTACCCTCCATGAGTGAATTATTTCAAGAGCATATCAGAAATTAAAGTGACAACTATGTGAAGTGATGTTCATTTCTAGTAAAGTATGGTTATACTACGATACACGACTTGTAACTTAGGTTATAGCTGATCCGTAGGATCTTTTAATGACTATGGTTGAGTTTTAATTTTGCATGCGTTAATTATCCAATTGAGAAGCTTAATGAAAGAATGAGGAAAAAAGAGGAATTATGATAGCCATATACACATATGCAGATATGAAATGAAGTAATAAACAACAAACCATAACACGAGGATTGATAATGGAGTTCGGCACAAAGTTGCCTACGTCTCCAGGCCTTTGTCTCTGTGGGGGAGGCTTATTTATTTATGTTCAAAAGCTCAAAAGTACATCGCAACAGTGTCAATTGGCTACAACACTGATCTAGTCATGTTCTTCGAGATCTCTAGAACTCTGCAAAGAAACCAGCATGCAAAATGGACGTTCGGAGCTCCCAGAAATGGCCCGCAAGTGTCTGCTCCTCAATAGCTTCCCTGCATAAAAATGGCTTTGGTTTGGCTTCCCTTCAGCATAAATCTGCTCTGACTGTCCTCCATGGCCTCAAACAGGCCTGGTTTATATAGATCTGAAGTTGGTTATCCATCCCCAACTTCCTCCCAAAATGCCCAATATCTCCCAAAAATGAATTAAATCCATTAATAATAGGCATAATATCAATGGAAATCCCAAAACTTAATAACAAAAAAACCACTTTTGTATAAAATGTAGGGCGCATCCCCCAAAACGCGCACCCCTGGTCATGTGGGAGGTGGCCATGTGGTCGAGCGCTCCACTGGCTCTTCGTTGGCCCCCTGTCCCTGGCTCCTTGTTCAGTGGCGTGGTCATAGGTCCACGGGCTTAACAGATTAACCCCCGCGCCCTTTTGGTGGATGGCCCCTGGTCCTGTGGGATCCGTCGGGGATCCGAGGGTTGGACCCCATCCACACACACCCCTGTTGTGTTACCTCCGCGCTCGTATGGTAAAGGTCCGGGTCCCATGGAGTTAGGCCCGGAACCATGGGCTTATACCTTGGCACTGACCGTTTAACCTCCGTACTCGTGGCCATATGGGGCGGCAATACAACCAAGGGTTGGGGCTAGGCCCCAGCCCTTCTTGCCTCCGATTGAAACCTTAATCAAACACAAATAGTTTATATGCCATATACATAATAAGAACCACCCATGGGCCGAGCGGTTAGCCCGGTCCTTCCAGTCCACAACCCGGAGGAAGGTCGGGGGTTCGACCCCGGTGAACCCATATAAATTTTATACAAAACCATGAACCAACCACAGGGTGCCATGTGGCACCTCAACAACCAATAGAAGAATGCCATGTGTCAAAAATTGATTCGTCCACTAGTCTGCCACGTACCCTATCCAGTCACTTCGCTATCATCCCTACCACGTGTCTACCACATGTCACCCTTACAGTGGTGACACATGTCACCTTCTAACTAGTCCAACTGTACCGTTCATGTGCTCTGTCACCTACCATGTGTCGTCACCCAAAGCTGCCACATCATTTGTACGGTCGTACGACCTATACAGTCGGCCTGCCACGTGGCACTGTACGGATTGTACAGTCATCTCCTTTTTTTTGCATGTTTGGGTTTTCGGACAGAACGCGATATCTTTCAGATACAAAGCCCGTTTGATGAAGTAAGCATATGGCTGGAATCAAGAAGATGAGACAGACGCAATGGTGCTGGTTTCGTCGGATTCTAAGCACTTTCAGTTTTGAGCCTTTTTTAGCCCTGTCAAGCTTCTGGATCTGATTTTGGATCACACTTCCCCACTAAAAGACCTTTTGGTCCCCAAAAGGTTATTGACCAATCAACAAGCTCGGGATAGGCCACCCGGCTTGTCCTCTGTCTCTGAACTCTGTCCTATGCACCTGTCTCATCAAGATCAACTGTAACACAATCATGACAACTGATAGTATATTATTAACCATTTGAACCCTGTTACATCTTACTGAAGCCACTATCATCCATGTAGAAAACATTACTAATGACAGTATCAAGAAGACAACTGCAAATAAGCTGATATACTTGAGATATTTGCACAACATGAGCTTATCTTGAAGCAACTTATGATTGATTTTCCATTCAACAATCATTTCTTGTTCTTGCTTAAGATCGATTACTTCATTTGAAACAATTATTGGTTTGTTTCTTTCTTGCACTGCCTTCTTTAATTGTTCCATTGTTTGAAGTGTTTTATTTGCTTTAACATGATGAGCATGAACCACATAATCTTGACCTGCTTTAGTGAATTGATATTGATTCTTTGTCCTGTAGAAGATTGCCTTACGATCATATAAATATGGACTACCTAAGACCATTCCACATTCTCTTAAAGGCACTACATCACATGTTACTTCATCCACATACTTAGATGAAATTGAAAATTTGATTGTGCACTGCTTTGTTATGTGCATTTGATAATGATTTCTTATCCATTTAAGTGTGTAAGGCTTATGATGAGTTTGTGTTTTTAATCCCAATTTCTTAACCAATTCTTCTGAGATTAGATTAGATTGAGATCCATTGTCGATTAATGTGTCTATCTTAGTGTGTCGCATGATTACCCTTATATGAAACAAGTTGTTTATACAATCAATGTCTTCACCAATTTTACCTGTCATACCAACCAATGAGATCTTTGATTCATCACCCGTATCCGATCCCAAGTCTGTGGGTTTTGTTGTCGTTGCCACTGTTTGCGTTCCCTTCTTTTCTTTGAACCACTTTGGCCTCTTCTCGAGATGCAACTGCCAACATTTGTCCTCATCATGTCCCTCTTTCTTGCAATTCTTGCAAGAGGGCTTTCCTTCCTTCTTCGTCACTGCATTTGCATTCTTTCCATGCCTTTTCCTCTTGTCCTCTTTCTTTGAAGACGATGATTCCCATGACACACCTGTTTTCCCTGCTTCAATATACGTAGCTTGAACAGAAACCTCATCAAGGTTAGTGGATCCAAACATGAAAACAGTGTTTCTAATATGCGCAGGTAAACCTCCTATATACTTCATAAGAGTTTCTTGTGTTTGTAAAGGGATATCTAACATTAATGGCATTTTTCAAAATCCATCGGTGTATTCTTGCACTATTTGTCCTTTTCTTAGTTTTAAAGATTGCCATTCAATTAATGCTTTTTCTTTATAACCCAAAGGATAGAATTGTTTCCTAAGTGTAGAAATGAAACTCTTCCATGATGGAAATACATTACCCACATGTTGTGTTCCCTTTTGCAGCTTGCTTTGCCACCAGATGAGAGTTGTACCTGCAAGTCTCAAAGATGCCAACTTGATTTGTGTGGCCTCATCTTTGATCTGTTGCACACTGCAGTATACCTCCATCTGCTTGATCCAATTATCAAGTTTTTTTGCATTTACTTCACCGTCATAAATGGGCAACTCAAATTTTACATCAATTTTTAAAAATGGCATTTCACTTTTATGCTTATAAACATTTTTCTTTCCATTAGATTTAGAACTTGAACTTGAAGAAGAAGGAGAAGAAGGAGGTGATGATGGAGGTGAAGGAGGAATCTGAGGATGGTCCTCTTCCTCTTCACTTTTTCCCTTTGAAGATTCACCCAAAACTGGTATCTTTCGTTCCAGGTAATCCTCATACAACACTCTCACCATCTCCGACATAGCAAGGAATGTTTTCTGGAACTCTTTCTCATCCTGAGAAATCCCTTCTTCCGATGCCATCTTCTCGCAGTGAGAAGCTCTCTTTCTCAATCCAATTAATGGATTCTCTGCAACAAGCTCACCTTCACCACATTGTAGCTTTTCCCTGGTTAACATGCAAAACTCAAATCCAAACATCAACTAGCTCTAATACCACTTGATCCATAGGATCTTTTAATGACTATGGTTGAGTTTTAATTTTGCATGCATTAATTATCTAATTGAGAAGCTTAATGAAAGAATGAGGAAAAGAGAGGAATTATGACATCCATATACACATATGCAGATCTGAAATGAAGTAATAAACAACAAACCATAACATGAGGATTGATAACGGAGTTCAGCACAACATTGCCTACGTCTCCGGGCCTTTGTCTATGTGGGGGAGGATTCTTTATTTCCGTTCAAAATCTCAAAAGTACATCGCAGCAGTGCCAATTGGCTACAAGACTGATCTGGTCATGTTCTTCCAAATCTCTAGAACCCTACAAAGAAAATGAAACGCAAAACGGACATCCGGAGCTCCCAGAAATGGCCCGCAAGCGTCTGCTCCTCAATAGCTTCTCTGCATAAAAATGGCTTTGGCTTGGCTTCCCTTCAGCATAACTATGCTTTGACTGTCCTCCATGGACTCAAACAGGCTTGGTTTATATAGATCTAAAGTTGGTTATCCATCCCCAACTTCCTCCCAAAATTTGGGCTCCAAAAATGCCCAATATCTCCCAAAAATGAATTAAATCCATTAATAATAGGCATAATATCAATGAAAATCCCAAAACTTAATACAAAAAAACCACTTTTGTATAAAATGTAGGGCGCAGCCCCCAAAACGCGTGCCCCTGGTCATGTGGGAGGTGGCCATGTGGTCGGGCGTTCCACTGGCTCTGCGCTGGCCCCCTATCCCTGGCTCTTGGTTCAGTGGCGTGGTCATAGGTCCACGGGCTTAACAGATTAATCCCCGTGCCCTTTTGGTGGATGGCCCCTGGTCCTGTGGGATCCGAGCGCTGGACCCTATCCAGACACACCCCTATTGCATTACCTCCGCGCTCGTATGGTAAAGGTCTGGGTCCCATGGAGTTAGGCCTGGAACCATGGGTTTATACCTTTCCATTAACTGTTTAACCTCCGCACTCGTGGCCATATGGGGTGGCAATACAACCAAGGGTTGGGGCTAGGCCCCAGCCCTTCCTGCCTCCGACCGAAACCTTAATCAAACACAAATAGTTTATATGCCATATAAATAATAAGAACCACCCATGGGTCGGGCGGTTAGCCCGGTCCTGCCAGTCCACAGCCTGGATGAAGGTCGGGGGTTCGACCCCGGTGAACCCATATAAATTTTATGCAAAACCACAAACCAACCACAGGGTGCCATGTGGCAGCCCATGACTGGGCCACGTGGCACCTCAACAACCAATAGAAGAATGCCACATGTCAAACATTGATTCGTCCACCAGTCTACCACGTACCCTGTCCAGTCACTGCCCTGTCATCCCTGCCACGTGTCTTCCACGTCAGCCTGTGCCACGTGTCACCCTTACAGTGGTGACACGTGTCACCTTCTGACTGGTCCAACTGTACCGGTCATGTGCTTCATCACCTACCACATGTCATCACTCGAAGCTACCACGTCAGTTGTACATTCGTATGGCCTATACAGTCAGCCTGCCACGTGGCACTGTACGGACTGTACAGTCATCCCCTTTTTTTTATCTGTTTGGGTTTTCGAACAAAACATGATATATTTTGCATGCGGATCCTGTTTAATGAAGTAAATATATGGACGGAATCAGGAAGACAAGACAGATGCAATGGCATTGGTTTCGTCAGATTCTGAGCACTTTCATTTTTGAGCCTTTTTTAGCCCTCTCAGGCTTCTGGATCCGATTTTGGATCAATAGCTAACATATGCAACCAACCCATAGTTGATGTGAGATCGGAAGA
>CBVK0100201751.1:0-12101 GCA_900067695.1 Picea abies | reverse complement strand
ATCTTTTGCCAGCTACTTTTACCCTTTGGGCCTTTAGCCCCTTCTTCCCACAAGGTAAGGTACAACCCTTAGATATTTGGCCAACCTAATGCTCGGACCAGTGTAATGGGATGGATGGGCGGGAAAAGATGAAAAGTGGTAAGTATGGTGTGAGCGGACGATGGCCTTTCATGAATCCCCACAGTGGCAACTCAAAGCCTATGGGTACCAGCGTGCTAGGGCATCCTGTCATTCCCCCCAGGTGTGGTCAAGTGGAAAAGCATAAGATCCAAGCATCCATTAGAAACAAAAAGAATTAAATGCACATATTCAAAGGTTTTGAGGATCAGAGTGACACATACCATGATACCTGGACTCATTACCTCATGGCGCAAGATCTATCTCTGCTACAGGACTAGGCCGAGGTGATGGATGCTATTGCTGCTGGCAAAGTGGAGGCACTGAAGAATGAAAGGATAGGCCCTCCAAGGCCATGCTCAAGTCGATTTGGCTCTTGATACTCCATGTCTAGGACCTGTGGGCCTCGAGACATAATCTCCTTAGTTATCCCTAGGTTAGGGGATAACAGGTCAGATTTGGAGAGGGACAAAGGCTTGGAAATGAAGTCTTGTTGGTGAAGAATGGTTGCCAAGCGTTGAGTGCCTGCACCACAGTGTTAGTGTTAGGTTATGTAGCTTGGGCAGGTACTTCCACACTAGGGGTGTCTAGTAGTGTGGAAGGGGCCCACTTTATGTCTAGAAAACATAATGAGGGTGGGGATCACTTAAGTCAACTTGAGATTAAGTCACAACAATTGGATGTGACTTAAGTTGTCTCCATGAGTGATTAAGTCCCCACCATCAGATCTAGGTATTGAGAAGAAGATCTAGGGGTTAAAATTGCATGAGAGAGAGGCTAGGGTTGTATTATACCTAGAGAGCCTCATTTCACCTCACCTCAAGAGAGAGAAGTTAGTCGTCTGAGTGAGGAGGCTCTTCCAAGGGAAGTCGAGAGACAGGTTAAGGAGAACCGGTCAAGGAGGCCGAGTAGGGTCAAGCATACAGGCCGAGTTGGGTCATGCAAAGAGGTCGAGTAAAGGCAAAGGGAAACCGAGCAGAGACAAGGCCAAAGGAGATAAGGGGGCCGAGCAAGGGTTCGAAGAGATCTCCAAGGGCCGAGTTATTAGAACCTACAACCAACATCAGAAAAACCATACGATCCGTACGGATTGAGGCCAAGAGAGGGCCATAGTTCCAAAAAAAGAGAAAGAGGCCGTACCAGTACAGTTGAGAGGTGAAGTTGATATCAGATACTGATATCAAAGATTGTGTGTTCACCTACAACAAGAAAAAAGGAGGAGCTCGACAAAGAAACTCAAAATTGTACGGACTGTATGTCCTTTGTTTTTGAACAGAATTGTTGTTTTTTGTATGTATTTCAGACTGAAGCTTTGAATAAGGTTTTGCCCAGAGCAGTGGGATTTCCAAATATTGTCTTTGATAATCTTTTGTGTGGCTGTTCATGTCATTATTCTGTTGATGAGTATTGGACAAAAATGTGTGTTCTCAGTCAAGTATTTTGGATCTGATATTTACTGTGTATGCATATGGGTTTATGCTATTTTTGTTTTACATGGTATCCGAGTTGAACCTTCAACAACTCCAAAAGATTTGTTTGTGAAGTATTGTGCTCTAGGGACAAGGAAGGGAAAGTCGACCCAGCTTCCAAAGAGACCCCAACAAGCCAAGTCAGGCTTCCTATATCAGATTTGACCTTGAGAGAGGGTGTTGAAGGGAGTATAGACTCTCCTAGCTAAAGAAAGAGGATTTTTGAGGAAAGCCTTTTCAGTTTAAGAGGGAGTAGGCCCAAGGTTGCTTCTCAAGGTACTGAACTAAGAGGGGTCTCTAGAAGGAGCTAGAGTTAAGTAGCAAGATGGCTACAAATCTCGGATATGAGGATAGACTAGATGGCGCCTCCAACTACATACAATGGAAGTACTGAATGAAGAATGCCCTTCAAGAAAGTAAGGTTTAGGATATTGTTGAGAAGAAAACCACAATTCCAAGTGATCCTAAGGACAAAGAATTGCATTGTGCTCTAGAGATCAGAGCTCAGAGGATCCTCCTAGACGGGGTGAAGGATCACCTCATACCCAATATTGGTGAGAAGCAAACAACTCATGAAATGTGGACACATTTGAAGGGATTGTTTGAGGCTAAGCACGAGAGCAGAATCATGGCTCTTAAGGAAATACTTCAGCACAACAAGATGACTAAAGGGGAAGGTGTCACAACCTATCTCACCAAAGTGAAACAACTACTAGATGAACTTCTTGTAGTGGGAGTAAAGCTCTCACTAGCTGAGATAGTGCGATTTGCCTTGAGAGGCTTCCCAAAGGAGTGGGATCCCTTTATTTCAGGGATAGTGGCCAAGGAAAATTTGCCAGATTGGGATAGGTTATGGAATGATTGCTACCGAGAAGAGATTAGAAGAGGGCGAGACGTAGATGAGGATTAAGAGGAGGAGAACCTTGCCCTTACCTCCAAGAAGGGAACCAGAGGCAGAAGAGAACAACCCTTAGAGGGGGAGCCAAAAGTGGTAGGCCAAAGAAGGATCTTTCACATGTCCAATGCTATGTGTGTGGAGAGTTTGGGCATTATGCCAGCTAGTGCCCTCAAGCCAAGAAGGGCTATGGAGCAAGAAGAAAAAGGAAGGAGGTAGCAGCCTTAGTTGAAGTCGAGGATAAGGATGAGGAAGAAGAGCAACAGTTGGCTGCCAGGACCCGTGAGTTTTCAAAAATGTTTCAAGATGAATGTACTTTGTTTCTAGACACAGAGGACATGCATAGGGAAGGGTGGTACGTAGATAGTGGTGCCACATGTCACATGACAGGTGAAAGACTTGTCCTTCAGGAGTTTACAACACAAGACTCAGGTTTTGTGAGATGTGTTGTGCACTCTATCTTGGTAGCAGTCCGAGGACAAGGGGTGGTATCACTATAGATAGAATCTGGAAGGATTCTAAGGGTGCTAGGGGTACTTTATGTGCCAAGTATGAGAGTCGGTATACTCTCAATCTCAACCTTGGAACATCAAGGCTACAGTGTCAACTTCTTTGGTTGTGGTGTGCATATCTGCTTTGTTAGAGGTTAGGCACCAGGACCACATGTGATGATAGGCATCAGTGAGGATCGTTTGTACAAGTTGTGGGGACAACCTATCTACAATTTCAAGGATAGAGGTGATGAGACAGTTGCTTCATACTTAAAAGAGCAGGAAGCTATCCTTATGGACTTAGTTGGAGGAATGGGGATACTCAGATGGCCTTAATATAGATGGCATCAACAACTACAGAGCATGGCAGGTCGAGTATCTAGACTTGGAGAGGATGGGTCTCTCAGATTCAGAGGGAGAGACTCACAGTGATGTGGACCATGGAGGAGGCAACTCTAGTGGCAATACCGCCCTCGCTAAGAGGGAGTGTTAGATTATGTAGCTTGGGCAGGTACTTCCACACTAGGGGTGTCTAGTAGTGTGGAAGGGGCCCACTTTATGTCTAGACAACATAATGAGGGTGGGGATTAAGTCACAACTGTTGGATGTGACTTAAGTTGTCTCAATGAGTGATTAAGTCTCCACTATCAGATCTACGTATTGAGAACAAGATCTAAGGGTCAAAATTGCATGAGAGAGAGGCTAGGGTTATATTATACCTAGAGAGCCTCATTTCACCTCACCTCAAGAGAGAGAAGTCAGTCGATTGAGTGAGGAGGCTCTTCCAAGGGAGGTCGAGAGACAGGTTAAGGAGAACCAGTTAAGGAGGCCGAGCAGGGTCAAGAGCCAGTCAAGGAGGCGGAGCAGGGAAAAGCATACAGGCTGAGTTGGGTCATGCAAAGAGGCCGAACAAGGGCAAAGGGAAACCGAGCAGAGACAAGGCCAAAGGAGATAAGGGGGCCAAGCAAGGGTCCAAAGAGATCTCCAAGGGCCAAGTAATTAGAACCTACAAGGCTACAACCAACATCAGAAAATCCGTACGATCCGTACGGATTGAGGCCGAGAGAGGGCCATACTTTCAGAAGAAGAGGAAGAGGTCGTAGCAAGCTTATAGCATGAAGAACAACTTCCAATTTAGACAATCACACAATCTCTACTTTTCATGCATACCAATGCAAATGATTTTATTTCTCCAATGCAATTTAGACAAGTGCCTTATCAATTGGGTTATGGAGTCACTTGTTGTAAGAGCTAGTCGTGTTATCTCCCTAGGAGTTTAAGCCTTTTTACTCCCTAGGGAAAACAAACTAGCAAGGTAAATCTAGGAGGGTGTAAGCCTTTTTCTATCCTCCTAGCAACCTTGTTAAGTAGCTTTCCCAAGACAAATAAATGGACCTTAGTGGAGGGTTTATGCCTTTATACTCCTCCATGGGTTTTGAACATTAACAACCATGAAACAAGAAGAAATACTAGCAATATGTAGAAACTTCCTTACCAATTCCACTACATAGCAAGACAAACCCCTCTTTTACCAAGCATCTTCCATCACAAAGCAAAGAAAAGCATTCAAGAGAGATAGTACTAGCACCACTTCTTCCACAAGAGACAAGTACTAGCATCCAAATAGCAATAGAGAGAGAGAGAGAGAGAGAGAGAGAGAGAGAGAGAGAGAGATGCGATTTTCCCAAGAGGGGCGAAAATTTCAGCCAAAACATATGTAATTCTCAATTGAGTTATGTTTAAATGACAAAAGGGGTGACCTCTTTTTATAGGAGGTCACCTAAAGCCCCCTTGTCCACATTCAACAAGTCAACATAAAATTAGGGAGACCGACCTCCTTTATTTGTTCATTTACAACTTAAAATTCAAATTTGCAAAAAGAAAATCCCCTTTTAGCGGTGACGTCATGCCCTAGGGGTGACGTTTTGGCATGGAGAGCAAGGTGTTGAGCCTTTTGAGGGAGTCGTTGGGCCTCCAAAGGCCATATCTCCAAGTGCAAGGGTCTTCCTCCATCCACATGTGCCAAGTCATCATCAAATCATCCATACCACCCACCAAGTGTGATGTCATGCCCTAGAAGAGTGAGATGAGGCCTCCAAAGGCAAGCGTTGGGGCTGGGAAGGTTAGTGAGTCACCTCCAAGGGACACTCAAGTGCATCCAAAGGCAACGCCCCTCATCCAAGCTGTTCTAGGAGGGGGGCGGGGGGCGCATCATCCATCCTGTGGGCTTCATGCCCCAAGTGAAGGTCCAAGCGACCTTGTGCCTCCACAATCAAACTGTCACCTGTCAAGGATCTGCAAAGACAAACAAGTATTGTAGATTTTCGAGGCACCAAATGTTAGAAATTAAGGGTAAACTAGAAACATAAATATCCTTTTACTTTTTAGTTACTACAGTAGTTTTAGATCAACAATATATTAAAAAATTTCTGATGTGAACCAATAACAGAAATACTGATGTAAACCAAGAACATAAATAATACAACGGATTTACCAAAAACAAGGAACAGATCTGAACATTACATTAGCAAGAACAAATAAAAAATCTGAACATTACCTTGGCAAAAACAGATTTACCTGATTGTCCTCTTTTCTGTATGCTCAGAAAAAGCTTGAAGGGTCATGGATCAAATCCTCGGGTAGATCTCATCATGGATCAGTTATCAAATTTGCCAAGAAGAACTTTAGGGAGAATGTTAGAATTAGGGAGAAGAAACAGAAAGTATACCTTTTCAAATTTCTGAAAAACTAGATCAGCAAGATCATAGTAGATCTTAAATAAAATTCAGAAGAGAAATCAATAGGAATACAGTAGATCTGAACCATAGATATCTAAGTAAGCAAATCAATAGATCAAGTTTCTGAGCAAGCAAATCAATAGATCTAAACCATAGGAAAACAATAGATCTAACTTTCTGAGTAAGCATGACAATAGATCTAACTTTCTGAATAATATTTCTGAGTATATACATCAATTAGATCTGAACTAATAGATCTAAACATTGAGCATTACACTATAGTAGATCTGAACAGTATAAAGTAATATAGCTATAAAATTATTTCTGAACAATTAGATCTGAATTAGAACGAGTAGATCTAGATCTAAACAATTAAAAAACTGTGAGTCAGTAGCTTACATTGATATTTTCTTACCTCTGCAGCATGAAGAGCAGCATGACACAAATGAGGGATGAGAATCCACTGTAGTATGCTCAGATAAGTCTAAAGTCATGGATCTGCCTCTAGGGTCAGATCTCTCATCAAGAGAAGTATAGGACTGATCAAAACCTTCACCCTAGAATATCCTAAACCCTACAAACCCTCACACACAAGAGTGGCTGCCAAAAAGGAGGGACGACTACCTGAATTAAAGGTTCAGCCACCTTACTAGGTTGCAACGGCCTTAAACAATACAGATCCAGGGGACGACAGCCTTCAAAGAGGGTTTTGCTGATAATAGAAGAGGGCTAGCAGGTGACTAATAGGGTAAGCAACAATCACATCATTCCCACTAGAGAAAAGGGCACCCTGATCTTCCACACAACAACAAAAATTCAAACAACACCTGGCAGCAAGATAAAGAGGAAGAAACCTGTCACAAGAAGGCTGTTCACTACCACAAAGGTGGCTGGAAGCTTCCTCAAAGGAGCCACACACTGTCACATGGGCTGCTGACTGTTATTAGGAGGCCAAAGACTGTTACAAGGAGGCCGCAGACTGTAAAGAAGCAATCCACCAATATGAAAAGAAAATATGAGTGTATGAGAGGAGGGAGAGGGGTTCTTATTTATACTTTTGGGTAGGGTTTAGGATAAAAAAAATATTATTAAAAATAATATAAATATTAATTAAATATATTTATAAATTATATTAATTAATATTTCTTATATTAACCCCTAAGTCAAAATACAAAACCCCCAAACAAACTCAAGCCCAAAACAAACAAAACAAGGGTGGTGGGTTTAGGAGAGGTTTACACATGTCCATATACTTCTCAAGGTAACTAATCAACTTTATCATCACTGCATAAGGGATACATCCCTCATGTCAAAGGAGGGTCATACACCAACAAACACCTGATCAAGGACCAGGTTGCCCCAGAACATTTTTGGGGTCTTATCCACCTAGGTACAAGACCAAGGTTCAACCCATGTCCCAAACATGGGTACCCTGGAACATATCTAGGGGCCCTAGACATATCTAGGGACATTAACTGCTTGGTCCCAGACCAAGAACCCCAGTCATATATTGGGGGCCCTCTCAAGGGTCTTTACTGCTTGGTCTCAGACCAAGAACCCCAGTTATCTACTGGGGGCCCTCTCAAGGGTCTTTTGCTGCTTAGTCTTAGACCAAGAACCCCAGTTATCTACTGGGGGCCCTTATAAGGGTCTTTTGCTGCTTGGTCCCAGATCAAGAACCCCAGTTATCTACTGGGGGCCCTTATAAGGGGTCTTTTGCTGCTTGGTCCCAGACCAAGAACCCCAGTTATCTACTCGGGGCCCTTACAAGGGTCTTTTGCCATGACACTGACTGTTTGGTCCCAGACCAAGAACCCCAGGAGTGCACTAGGGGCCCTAGATCTCGGCTAGGATCTTTGCCATCCTTCCAGAGAATGGCTCTTGCAGCTACTTTAAATTCAAGACTCCCTCAGCAAGAGAGGCATTCTTAGCTACACCAAGCTCTTCATGAAAGTATACAAACTTTGTCCGGGATAGCGGCTTGGTAAAAATATCAACTGTCTGTTCTGCCGTCAGAATATACTGAATGTTGAGAACGTTCTTCTGAACCATGTCCCAGACATAGTGGTATCTCATTTCGATTTGTGATGAAACACTGGATTTTCAATGAGCTTTATACAACCCTGATTGTCACAGTGAATGACTGTGGGTTCAAGCTCTGAACTGAACAAGTCTGAAAGTAGCTTCCTAAGCCACATTGCTTTTCTACTAGCAACACTTGCAACAATGTATTCTGCTTCTGCAGTGCTTTGGGCTATGGAGCTTTGTTTCTTGCTGGACCAGGAAATCATTGCTGAACCCAAACTGAAGCAATATCCATAAGTGCTCTTCCGATCCACTGTACTGCCCATCCAATCTGAATCTGTAAAACCATGGAGCATTACACCTCCACTGGAAGTGTATCTGAGACCATAAGCTAGTTCCCCAAACATATCTCAGAATATGCTTCACAACAACCATATGTTTATGCTTCAGTTCACACATGAGAATTTACCGCATAACAGATGTCTGGTCTTGTATGTACAAGATACATCAAAAAACCCAATGATCTGCCGATATAGGGTGGGATCTTCTGGATCTGAACCTGTGACCTGATCTTGTAGTTTCTTAAAGATCATTGGAGTGGTCATGGACTTGAAGTCCATCATGCCAAATCTGCGAAGCACATTAACTGCATATTTGCTATTGTGAGAGAACCATCTCACCCAGTTTCTGCCACACCTCTAAGCTCAGAAAGTAATTTAAAGGACCCAAGTCTTTCATTTCAACTTCTGCTGAAGAGCTCCCTCTTAGTTTGAGCTATCAATTTTTTTTTTCCTTTCCTGTAAGGAACAGATCATCATGAAGATTTTGGACAATCTCTATATAAAGATGAACCCAAGACTCTGTCAATACTTTCATACCGAGCTCTCGAAGCTTGTTATAATCCATGGGATTCTTTCCCATGGATAGCCTCTTGCTTAACTTCACTGTTAAGAAGAAATCTTAACATCTATCAGATGAAGTATCCAAATAAAAAACTGCGACAAAAGATCCTGATGAAAGTAAGGATCTTGTCATAGATAATCCCTTCTTTCACGAGTCACAAATATACCCTCAATACAACAATCTGTTGTAGGCTTTATCTTATAAGGCCATTGGAGGTTACCATTGATTTGTCACGAGGTTTTTGAAACACTGACCGTACATCATTTTTCAATATTCTTCTATCACAACATCTTCCCACACGTCAAATATGGAAGGTTCTGAATCAATCACAAGATTCAATTTAGCTATAAGGTCGGAGTACTTATCTGGTTTCTTGCTTTCTTAGAAAGTGCTCTTAGGTGCTGAATGCTTTTATGTTTCCTTTAGTATTTCCCGGCACCAAACTGGTTTCCTTTTAATAGAAAATTTTAAAAGAAACTGATAGTATCTCTGGATTCTACTAAGCTGCCATTTCTGTTGTAGGTCATGGACTAACTCATATGCAGGGACTACTCCCTCCGAGTCTCATAAAATGTTTGCCTCTCTGTCATATGCAAATTGGCTCCCTCTGAGCTTATAAGAACTTTTGACTCTGTTCTGGTGTCATATCTTTGCAAGATGTTCTTAGTGCCAGTACCAAGTTCAATATGAAAAACTGAGTCAGACTTCTTGAGCTCCTGTGCCAAGGATAATGACTCAATTATAATCTAAGGACTCTCGAAAAGAGATATCTGTAGGGTTCCCAAAACGAAGAAAAATACCCCAACTACCAAGATAATTTGTTGGACTCATTAACCAAGGAAATAACCCAAGGTTACATGTTGTCTTTCATATTAGAGATAAAAGACCAATAGACAGCTAGGTTTCCAAACCAGGGAGAAAGACCTAGCTTACATCAAAATAATTATGTGCTGAGATCACAACTTCCTTGGTCATATAACAAAAATACACATGAGATTCTGATAGTATTCCATGGATACATAAAGATGACAGGAAGGTAAACATATCTCTCTTGTTGTCATTTGTAGTTACAAGAATGAATGTAAAAAGAAGTATCCATGAAACCTGCTTAGGCTTAAGACATACTTGAATTTTGTAGTCTTAAGTTATCTAGGACTTCTTCTGTGTATGCAGATGCCTGATATAAATCTGTTAGTTCAAGTAATTCCAATATCCTTAAGTGGTTATCCTACTGTCCTGTGGATAAAACATTATTCATCCATATGCAAACAATACGTCTTAAAAAATGAGGCCAAAGACTGCATTGACAAATTATGTTCTTACAATAGTCAACCCACACATGTTTTTCCTCAAAGCCAAATACCAAAGTCATTTCCAAGTTTCCACCACTCAATGTATTGTGGTTAACTTTAAAGCTCGTGTACTCTTTGTAGTACAAAACATATGGATGACCATTAAGTGCATAAGGTGCTGTCATTTACTAAAGTTACACAGTTTCCCATTAATTACCAGTGATTCTGTCAAAGCCATTGTAATTTTACCAAAAACTTATTAAATGAAAGCTAAGCACTTATCAAGCATTAGTAGCAATAATATTATAAAAGCTTTAAACCTATCAAAGATGATGGGTACATTCCCAAGCATTCTGTATCAGAACTTTAACTAACTCGGCCTAGCTTAGTAGTGAGAGAGGGTAAGAGTTTATCATTTAATTTTCAGTAAAAAAACAGAGAAGAGAAAAATCTTGAAAATCAATAGATAATCAAGGGTAAACTAGAGGAATTACTAGGAGTTCCCCCCTTTAAAAAGACAAAGATCCACTAGAGATAAAGGACCCTAGCCTCTAGATTTTAATAACAAAGAAACTCTCCCAACTAGCATTGGTAACTCCACCAGAGATCCAAACAGGTTTTCTTTGGCACCCAAACTTGTACAAGACATTAAACAGATAGTCTTTCATTATCCTCTCAACATTAATCAATCCAAAATAAAAAGTGTAAAGGATATCTTCTTGTCATAGAGGTAGTCCCAACTGAGAGAAGCATGGTGAGGTGTTTAGACTTGGTTAAAACAGAGGCCTAAACTAAAGAGTCATTTTTCTCGGCTCAAGTAGAGCTTGCCACAGTCATTCACATCTCACTTGCTAAATAAAAACAGAGATGACAATCTTCAAAACTTTTCAAGTCTGTTAGTGACATAAAGGTTTAGATGAGCAAAAACAGTTTCCAAGGAGTAACTTTCTGCTCGCTAGGATACATGCTAGACGAGGTCTCTACACCAATTCTTTTGAAAGAACAATGCTTAACACGTGGAGATAGGTATCATCCTTGGACCTTGACTAACAATACTCAATTAATATTAGAAAGATTGAACTTCCTTTTTATGCTCAATCTGTTTCAGTCATTTTCTAAAGGTTAGAATTTAAGGGAAATGACAATAATTCAAGTTCCTTTCCAAAGGCATAAATGAGCATTAAACAATTAACTTTTCCAAGAGGTTTCAGGTCTAGGATGAAAAGACTGCTAAGGAGAGTGAAGGTTGACAATAAACCTGTTCCAAGTCATGCTAACTTGTAGTTTATTATTATGGAAACCCTGTTCCCTTTCTCAAATTGATAAAGGAAGGCTTTGCTTACTTCTGATCTGCAAAACAAATTCTAAGAATAGAATCTACGCAGGCTTAAGTCTGCACAATTCTTGAGCTCTTTTCATGCCCTAAGCTCTGATACCATGTTAGAATTAGGGAGAAGAAACAAAAAGTATACCTTTTCAAATTTATGAAAAACTAGATCAGCAAGATCATAGTAGATCTTAAATAAAACTCAGAACAAAAATTAATAGGAAGACAGTAGATTTGAAACTTAGATCTGAACCATAGATATCTAAGACAACAAATCAATAGATCAAGTTTTTGAGCAAGCAAATCAATAGATCAAGTTTCTGAACAAACAAATCAATAGATCTAAACCATAGGAAAACAATAGATCTAACTTTCTGAGTAAGCATGACAATAGATCTAACTTTCTGAACAATATTTCTGAGCATATACATCAATTAGATCTGAACTAATAGATCTAAACATTGAGCATTACACTATAGTAGATCTGAATAGTATAAAACAATATAGCCATAAAATTATTTCTGAACAGTATAAAGCAATATACCCATAAAATTACTTTTGAACAATTAGATCTGAATTAGAATGAGTAGATTTAGATCTAAACAATTAAAAAACTGTGAGTCAACAACTTACCTTGATATTTTCTTACCTCTGTAGCATGAAGAGCAGCATGACACAAATGAGGGATGAGAATCCACTGTAGTATGCTCAGATAAGTCTAAAGTCATGGATCTGCCTCTAGGGTTAGATCTCTCATCAAGAGAAGTATAGGACTGATCAAAACATTCACCCTAGAATATCCTAAACCCTACAAACCCTCACACACAAGAGTGGCTGCCAAAAA
>CBVK0100201744.1:0-13385 GCA_900067695.1 Picea abies | reverse complement strand
GTTATCTAATGAAATGCAAACAACTATAATAATGGCTTAAACATTAACATCATATGGGCAGAATTACTAATATATGATACTCTCATATTAGATACAACAGTAAAAGTTGTTGCAGACTTCGTCAAAAACTTGTGTGGTATAGGTGGCTACAAGGCAAACAAACAAGGAACGTCATTGATCATCATGACATTGACAAACAAGCAGAACCTCCATTGGTGTACACTCTCAAGTATGCACTTGTATGTATATATATATATATATATATATCATAAGGGTACTTGCAAGAGGAAGGAATCCTTGGTGCAATCATGGACCCAGAGAAGTCTCAATGCATTCAGAAGAACACACTGGAAGTGAAGACTCCAGGTTTGATTATTTTAATTATCATACTACATTACAAGTAGGTGTTGTAGCTGTGACAAAAATCCTTTAATTGTTTTGATTCTAGAGATGTACTCATGAATCTCCTCTAGGGGATATTCTTGTATTGTTTCCTTTCATTTGTTTTCTTGTTCCATGCAAGCTAACAACAAAGAAAGATGTTTTTCCTTCAAGACTTCAGAGGGAGTTACTTGACTTAGAGGGAGTCAAAACTATTTGAAAAGAAGGAAAAGACAAATACCTTCTCCCCCTCGACAATTCAGAGGGAGACAACCATTGATACAGTTGATCCAGTTGTTCCAGTTGATATTCCCAGAAACTTTGCAGTAGGCCATAAAAGGCATGTCTAGGCTTGACAAACTTTGCAAGAGGCAGAAATACATGCAGTTGATGGAAGTGTCGAGAAATACAAAACAAGACTTGTAGTCAAAAGATTCTCACAAGCAGAGGGAGTGAGCTATGATGAGACATTGATCCAGTGGCCCGATGCACTTCCATCTATACTACCATCCATGAGTTGGAAACTACATCAGATAGATGGATTCTTGATGAGTTTGGGCTTCAACAAGAGTGTTGTTGATCCAAACCTATGCTATTACATTGTTGGTGACGAGAGCCTAATTCTGATGATTTATTCGGGAAGTCATGTTGTTGGATACAAGCAGACTTTGACTTTTGATTTTGAGATAAAGGATCTGAGTATGATGCACTACTTCTTGTTACAAGAAGTAAGACAGAGGACCAATGAGACTTTTCCTATTTCAAGGAAAATATACAGTGGAGATATTAAAAGAAGTTCAATATTACAAAATGCAAATCCATGTCTACATCAATGGTGATGGATTTGACGAAAAATAAATGATGATGATTCAAACGAGATTGATCCACAGTTGATTGGATCATTGATGTATTTGGTGAACATCGAACCTGATATATGCTATGTAGAAAATGTGTTTAGTCAATCCATGAGTCAGCCGAGACAGACTCATTGGATAGCAGTAAAGCATGTATTGAGATATATATGAGGCACAGTTGGATATGGCTTGAGATATGCCTCTAGTGAGAACTTGAGTTTGCAGGGATATGTCGATATAGATTGAGCGAAGAGTATAGTGGACTGAAAGAGCACATCCGATTGTTGTTTTACCGTGAAGTTCGCCATGATTTCTTGGTGTAGCAGGAAACAAGGCTCTGTGGCCTTGAGTACCACAAAAGTAGAGTATATAGCATTGAATGTGCGAAGCAGTGTGGCTTCACAAGCTTCTAACAGATTTACTTGATCATGAGATGGATTCTATGATGATAACCAGAGCTGTGTTTGAAACTCTTTGAGAACCTGGTGTTTCATGACAGATCGAAACATGTTGAGATAAAATATCATTTTTTTTTAGAGACATGATGCAGAGGAAAACAGCACACGTGTTGTACCTTCCTACACATGAGCAGATTGCAGACATCTTCAACAAATTGGCTTGGTGAAGAATTCCTCTCTAGTTGAGAGGAAATGTTGATGACTACAACCAAGACAAAGTTCGAAGTACTTCTGTGTGAGACATGGCCTGATGAAGAATGCCTCCCTAGCTGAGAGGGAGTGTTGATGATTACAGTTGCATGAGACATTCTCCAGGACACATACTGATTGAATCGACCTAAGAGAGAGCCCCTAAGATGGGTGTGTGGTTCTTATCTAAGACAGAGTTGGAACATAGTGATGACCTCCTCCTTACAGAGAGTTGAGAAAAACTCCAGATGATTCTCCGATGTAACACAGTGAGAAAGGAGATCTGTTGAGTTGGACATGCATGTGGTTGAGCACAAGGTGAATGTGTGAATTCCCATGACTTGGGTGCATCATTATGAGACAGAGATGAAGACGATGTATTAGCCTCCTCTGAGCAGAGAGTTGAGATGATGAAATCCAGATGATTCTCTTGTGTAACGCAATGAGAAAGGAGATCTGTTGAGTTGGATGTGCTTGTAGCTGAGCACAAGGTGAATGTGTGAATTCCCATGAGCTGGGTGCATCGTTATGAGACATAGATGAAGACGATGTATTAGCCTCCTCTGAGCAGAGAGTTGAGATGATGAACTCCAGATGACTCTCTTGTGTAATGCAGTGGGAAAGAAGATCTATTGAGTTGGGCATGCATGTGGATGAGCACAAATGAACGTGATCCTAGTGGCTGAGCACTAGTGAGTGTGGTTCTCCTGTGAGACGCAGTGAGATAGAGATATAGACATCCTTATGGATGTGCCCCTAGTGGTTGAGCACTAATGGGTGTATGAGATCCCTTGCTATATTGTTCAAGAGTCAAACTTACCTGTAACCCTATTTGTAATGTAAAGGGTATAGGTCAACCCCACCTTAATGTAAAAGATAATTAATATAAAATATAATTAATATGATAATTATTAATTATATTTTGAGTTATTGAAGTCGACCCTATTGTGCCAATAGACACATAATTTGATGTGACAAGTCTTATATAAATAAAGGTGAATCCCCATTGAAGAAATACACTTATCATTGTGTCATCTCATGATTTCAGAAGTTGTGGTCTGAAATTATGAAAATTACAACACCCTCTTGTGTGCTAAGTTTGGTGATGGTGTGGGAGGTCTTTCTCTTGAAGAATATAGCAAAGGATTGGTTGGGTTTTCTTCCCTTGTTGAGAAGGGTTTCTCAGGATACTTCTTGTGTTCTTGTGCATGGTTATTCTTCTTGTGATCTTGGTTTGCTGCAGTAGTTATGGCTCAAGTTAAAAGCTAAACAAAAAAATTGAATTAAATGCATGAGCCATAGCTCATTGAAAACTCAACACTTTGAGGGCCATTCAGAGCAATATGCATATGGCTTGTTTCTAGACTTTTTGTTAATAGTTCTGCATGGTGTGAAGGCTAACAATTGCAGCCAATCCAACAAGGTTCATTCAATCAAGTTATTATTTTCCGTGCATCTTAAAAAATCTTTGGCCATTACTGGGCAAGTTCCTATGACTTTTAGCTCCCTATCTTGGGACTACATGTCCCAAACCCTCATATTGGCTCAAGTTAACTTTTCGTTGCCATTCACATCAACTCTAGAGAAGCATAATTAAAGTTCTTTCTGTCAACTGAATATAAATGTAGTTTGCCTTTTGTTATTGCCTGAACTAGCACACTTGTGAAAAGTCCCAACACAGGTGTTAACTGGCGCAGATCTGAGATCCCCCAAGTATAGGGAAATACATGGGATGGATACCATGGAGGTGGGGAGAGGTCCCCATGTTACATTGAAGTTTTCTGTAAATAACAGAAAACGTTTTAATGTGTGGTTATTAAACATGAAAACGAGTAATGAAAGAAGTGTTTAAAAGAGATCTGAATCTCTTCAACAATATATTATCTTTTGTGCAGATTCATACCCAGAATATTGGAAAGATGGCGTTAGCAGTGAAAACTCCTTGGCATGTTGTTGTTCTGAGTGCAGGGTATCATTTCTAACATCATGCACCTCGGCCTTGTCCTCTAAAGAATCCTTGTCCAATCCCTCAATTGGAGTTTAATTTTCTTCTATTTCATCTGATACTCATACAGAAATACAAACAATGAAAATTTGCATCATTCACAGAACAAACAAGATTTTAAATATTCAAGTGTCAACAAATTTGTTGCAAACCTTATTTCTTGCCATGCACATTTTTGCAGCCTTCAAAGCTGCTGCCATATGAGCAACCAACACCAGCGTGAAATACACATCAAAAGTAGTGAGAAAAAATCGCAATATTCTTCCCATTTCACATTTACATTACCTTACAAAATGAGATTATTGCACCTGATAACATTCACACTATTTTTTCAGGCGCATTGATTTCTTGCAGTTGCAACCTCTTTTGTGCCGCTCATGATGGAGTCTCACCACACTCATCCTGAATTTTAACCAGGAAATGCGTAAATTAAAAAACAAAAACTTCAAGACCATATTGATTAACCTTGTTTTCTGTTTGTTGAAGCAATATATTTGATCCATAAACTGATCCAACTTAGTTTCTATAACCAACCCTTTGAACTTAAAAATGAAGCTCACATCTTCAATGAAAACAAGAGAAGAGAAATACATTTTAATTTACAAAAACTTACAACTTCAGGCATTTTGATTTTTTACAATTGTTTTGCAACGGTTGCAGCCTTCTTTATCTGTAATTGTGGTAGGATTTCTTCTGGGCATAAAAGCAAAAAGCATAACTAGAATAAAAAATACAACTGAATTATATAATTTCTACACCACAAAAGCACTGTAAATGAAGAGTAAACAATCAATAATAGTTTAGAACTATCTGTTCTTATCTCTTCTTCTTGGGACTGCTTTGACTGAACTCCTCCCCTATAGGCTATACCGAATGGAGGTTTTTAAGAAATATCTAGTAGTAATAGCCTCTTCTTTCCGAGAGGACCTAAGTTTCTCTCTTCAGGTTTGAAAGGTAACCAACTTTGCAATGGATTTATTCCTACAGTAACAGATCGAAAACAGGTAGTAGATCTTGTCACTCCAATCTGTGTCCTTCCAGATGACTGCAACTCTTGCTGATCTATTCTAGTCTTTTACACCACTGACACAACCATCCCAGAAGCAATGTTCAATTTTGATCTTACCAAGAGATCTGCCCCTGAGCTTAAAGAAGGTATAGAGCTTCCTACAACATTAGATAAAGCCTCCATTACACCAGATGAAGGCAACATCTCCTGCATGCTAACAGACCCCTTCGCCAATGTAAGCATATGTTCACTCTATAATATAATGGCATGGTAGTGGCAAGGCTATTTAAATGTAAACCAATGCCCGAGGGAATACAAACTGATATAGGAGTATTTCTGTTATTTCAAACAGTAGTGTCACATATATCTGCTGTAAGCTCATTAGTATTGGATGAGCAAGAGGCGAACTGTATGTTAGATGAAGATTGGGAACTTCTTCCAATGTCTACACCTGTTTCTCTCTTTAATGGAACAATTGGATTGCAATCGGAAGCCAGACCTTTTTCACATGAAGCTGACGGTGAAGCATTTGTCTCTGAATCATGAGTTGAAATTACCAATGCCCCTGTTTTAGGCATTGGATTGTAGACTTCCAGGAACTGTTACTCATGGTTTTTCTTTGAGCTTCTGAGGCCTCAAAATCTAGGCAGCACCTGTATATGCCTTGTTTTGATTGATTGCCACGCTGCATGTTGATTGCAATGGTGAATGAGTTTGAAGCACTGTATAATAGCTAACTTATAACAGCAATTTTAATGTTTGATTATGTAATTTGTACAAACATGATATAAGAAAAAAATATCCATGACAAGATATATGGACTTTTTCTAATTTACAAAGTTAAAAATTAAAATACAACAAAGTAATCTACCAATGTCAACTCTCCAGAGAAGAACGCTTTAGAAACACCTTAATCCAAACAATGATGGCATCTATGCTCTTGAATCCAGATAGTCTTAAGATTCATAAGCTAAACTGACAATAGAACTGAAAAGAAGTCAAACTCGTTTCTTGAATTCAGAAAAAGACAAATCCAGATTTAGAAGCAGACGTCCCAATCGTTTTAAGTGTTGGATGCAAAACCATCACAAAATGCAATGCCAATTATAGATACTTTAGAAATTTAAATTAATACCAAGAAAACAACTTAACTCCCCTTCCCACATTGGCAAGGAGAGCCAGCATATGTGCCTCGACTCCAATCTATATATATTTCCTGAAAATGCTAATCCTGGCTGAAATCTGGGCTGCCAACACTGATCTAAAAGCTTGTCTATATTTCTTGATATATTATGTATTGGTCAGTAATAAAATATATACATTCTACCAAAAAGATCAATTTTGCACAAATAGAAAGCACATATAAGATCCAAATATAAATACAAAAACAAAATATCCAGTTACCTGAGCCAAAGACTGAGTAGATGTGATTTCGAGATGTGACCAGGAGACACCAGACATGGTTGAAGAGCACAGGAGTCAAACATCGATTATCATTTGCATGTTTAGATTTGTTGATTACTTTTCTAGATGTCATGACATTATGAATCATATGCCTAGGAGGAAGTCTTGGACTCTCGAGGGACAAGGGATTACTAAGTCTGGTGTTCTGATATTCTTGCATGAATTGCAGTGCTTCAACTGTAGAAGGTAATCACAGCCCCTTGATGAAGAAATTATTGAGAATGATTTAAATAATAAGGATTTTATGAATCTGTCAATTTTTATCCAAATTGGATCTCAACCCACACACAAAAGAGAAGTATGGCTAGGAGGATGTTTCTTTGATTGAAGAGACTAGCAAAGGTAAAGCAGAGGACAAGAGGTAGGCAACTCAAATTAGCCTAGTCTACGGAAGGAGGAAACCAAGTGTCAAATTAGCCTAGTCTATGGAAGGAGGAAACCAAGTGTTAGTTCTTGTCTCTAAAGTTGTTGGGAGAAGAGGGTGAGAGACCAAGGAGACGTATGTAAGGAGGAAACCAAGTGCTGGTCCTTATCTTTTGAAGTTGTGGGGATACGAGGCTGAGAGACCAAGGAGATGTCACATAGGAGTTCGTCGAGGAGAGAAAGCCCGACAACACTCCCAAAGAGTGATCAACATGGAACCTATTATGGAAAGGCCAAAGCTTGACCACTTTTAGTGGTGTTGGAAATGAGGAACCTATTGGACAACGCAACATCTATCAGACAACCTAGATCTCCAATCAACCTAGATCTCCAATGGGCATCATGAAGAGCCATATTGGGTGAAGGTATTCCTTGCAACAATAAGAGACATGACACACGATCGGTGCAGGGAGTTCCCCTTAAATTATTTTTGTGGATGGCAAACATATCTACCAAATTTGAAAAATAATTAAACCTGTTAAATGAAATACATAACTTAAAGCAAGAGAGGGGACAAAGTTTCCATCCAAAAGAAATTAAAGACTTTTATCAAAAACATGGACAGATGGATCATTGAAAAGATGGCTTGTGGGGAGACAATTGCCTAAATACAAGCATGACATAAAACTTAAAAGTGCACAAGTGCACCCCCCGCCCCCCCCCCACATCATACAAAGCAACAAGGAGTAAAATATTAAACATCGAAAGTGAAGACCCATATGAGGTCACAGATTAGAAGTGAAGCAAAATCCAATGCTATCTAGTATCAATGCATTAAGGGAAGACGCTTCCAAAATAATGACAAAAATTACAAGAAGATAACATAAAGAAAATATATCTCATGAACAAATTGAAAACATGAAGGACATCTGAAATTTGAGTGCCCAAACAACCAAATTTATCATATATGCATCATAGATGATCATGACAACCATGAATGTAGATACACCTCTCGAAACAAAAAAGATAAGAAAATCATGTTTGTCAGGCAAGGGGATATTCAGATGTTTGAGAGAAAAATTGGTAATAACAACAATAATAATTAGAGCTAACCCAGAAAACAATTAGAAAGGATCAGAGGAAGCCAATGGTGCAATGTTTCCCTCATGAAAAGTGGGGATATCACAATAAGCTCACCCAAATTGAGGAAAGCATTTGTATTAGTGGTGTGAACCCAATAATCACAATGACAATAACTGTCTAAAACAAAAACAAGTAAATTTTGCATGAATTCACGGATAAGCAATGAAGATTGTTATCACAGGGTTTAGCACTTGTGCAAATCCCTTGACAAGATGCCAAACTTGTGAAACAATTGGAGGTAGTTGTGATTGTCATCTAGACAAGTACTTCTCTCATTTTAATAATGGAAGGAGATCCAACACAAGGGAGGCTTCCCTTGTGACCTCAAGGGATCCTATAGATCCAACACAAGGGAGGCTTCCCTTGTGACCTCAAGGGATCCTATAGCAAGCTAGAAGCAAGTCTACAGCCCCCTATCTTGGTCACTTGAAATGATAGGCTAGGTCTAGGGAAATGGGGTAGATAGGGTAGAGTTTAGGCGAGGTAAATGGTTGTACATGTGTAAGATAAGTGTTCCAATGCATAAAATAACCAAAACCAAGTCTAAGAAGCAAAATATGAGGCCCCAAACACTAGTTATCAATGAAGGAGGGTTGTTGTAATTAATCTTGCAATAACTAACAGTAGCAAGAAATCAGCCCTCGAAAATTGCCAATAAAATCTTAAAATACAACCCTTAATGAGTGGAATAAGATCCAAGTGTTTAACAATGAATTTAGCCTTCTTAAACCACAATATTAAGTAAGTTATCGGCAATTTGAGCAAGCCCTAATGGTTGTAACTATCTTTTATAACAGCAACAAGTCATTGGGTGAATTTACAAGTTGTTTGGCAATATTTAGCACAAGAAAGTGATTAAGCATTCACCCAACAAGTTATCTTTTGAAAGAGAGTGAGTTTATTGGAGTTTGCACACACTTATAGCAAGAAGACTAGTGTCGTTTTCCTTCTCTTGGGCAATGGAGTCAAGCTACACTTTGAATTTAGACTTAGATAGCCAAGAAGAGTGAGGATTGGGACTATAGACTCATAGGCTTAGGACCAACCTTCAAGAGAACAAACACTAGGGTCTTAAGACTTATAAACCCTAAGTGTCGTTTTCTTTTCTTCTAGGATGTCTAACTCAAGATCCAAATGAACTAGGTTCAAACCCTAAAGTCTAAAGACTTATAAACCCTAGGTCTTGAAACTAGCTAAAGACTTGGTTAGGGGGATAAAGACTTATAATCCCTAGATTAGGTCTTTAAATGCTTCAACAAACTTAGATGAATGAAATAGAGAGGGGGACAAGACTTATGAACCCTCCTAGGGTTTCAATAAGAACAAGGTAACATGCAACAAATTACAACATAGCATTCACTACAATATAGCATAAACATTTAATACTTGGTAAAGAAGACTTACTCAAGCAAGTCAAAATGCATGAAGAAACCCTAGCTCAAGATCATCCACCAACAATAAGACAAAGCATCCACGAGATCTTTACTCCAAAAGTGCACACTAGTTATTCTTAGTGAAAAGGAGAAGAGAGAAGCGAGTAGTAGTGAGAAACAAGTAAAACTAAGCAAAACAAGTAGAAGCAAAGCCTCCTATTTATTATTTGAATTTTCCCATAAGGTTCTCCAAGGTAAATTCACTATGTAGAATGTGTGGTTGTTTTTTGTAATTCTACCATATGAATCTATAGTTTCTCCTACACTTCACAGATCTCAGGGTAACAATAAACAAAGAGAGCAGTTCTTTGTTAACCAACACAATAAGAGTAGTAGAAATAAGAGAGCATTGTAAATTTAGAACCAACACAACCAAGCAAAACTCATCATAAGCTAGACGAAATTTATTAAAAGCATTTAGATATGTATTTGTGAATTGAGTTGGCCATAGGTCAATCAATTACAAATCAATAGAGGCACCTCAAGGCCAAGGGGCAAGCTTGTTTGAACTCAATGTATGAAACTATTGATTACATCTTCATGCTTTGTAACATTATTGAGGAGGCACATCATCGGTTTTTGAAAGTCTTATATTGTTTAATAGATTTTCGAAACACATTTGACTCTATTTAGAGAGAGGCCTTGTTTCAAAGATTGAATGACATTGGCATTTTAGAGACATTTATGGCTGCCATAATGAGAGTCTACGAATCGATTCTTAGTCATCTCCACATAGATCATGTCCTCTTCGACTTCATCGAGGGTACTATCAAGATCAAGCTGTAGAAATTTAAGGACAAAATCAGCATGCACAAACTTTTGTCATACACTTAGCAACATAGAGATAATTGTCATGAATGAACTTTGATATGTATAAACCCACATTCATAAAATATTATGAGCAGAAATACACAATGCCAAGCACTTTTGCAGCGTAATAAACACAATGAACAGAAATTACACATCCATGTAAAACTCATAAATTTTGGCAACCAGCCAAGGAAAACCCCAATGTGGGGAAACCCAAAGAGAGAGATTTTATTAGCTTCAAGAATGAAGATATATCAACAGCAAGATTACATTTTCCAGCAAGAGAAATCCACTTACAACACCCAACAATCCCACTCTTTTATGCCTAGAAATCAGTGCCAAATCTGTACTATTGTATGGCCCTCCTTCACTGGACAACACCTCGAAAAACATGCCAAACAGTTGTTGTATAGACAGAACTGTATGACCCCTTCTGCAGCAAGAAATACTCCAAACAGCCTCAATTTTTGTGTCCACAATATTCCTCAAAAAACGTGCCATCTTTCTTGTTGTACGGACTGTACAAATCCATACAATACGGCCTCCCTAATAGCAATAAATTTCCACCATTTCGAAACAAAAAATTTCCTTGGGAAATGTGCCCAATCTCCCTTGGAAAATGTGCCCTCCTTGCTGCCCACTTTCCTCTCCCAAGCTCTCTCAAAAATCTCTCATCTTCTTCTCTTGTTGTGTCTTGCACACTACCCAATGAATTCTCTTATAATTCGAAAATGACCTTTCACCTTGTTGACCACCTATTTCAACTAGGGGGTCAACTCCATGTACCATGAAGATATGCACCATTAGGTGCTACCAAGTCAGAGACTTACTGGTTCTACAAGGCAGTTTTGGCCTTCAGCACTTCTTTTTGTAATGGAATTTCCGCTCCACTGAGTGGGATTATAATGTAATGGGTCAGCATGGATCATAGTTAGGTCAGTTGCCTTAAGACTTCATCATTAGAGGACTCCCTTTCACTGAGTGTTTTTTTTCCTCATGTTATTAATTTGGCTTAACCAGACTTATTAATTCCCCTTGAGTTTTTCACTCCCACAAATAATTCCTCCAAAGTGGTGAAAGGCGCTTTAATGGTCTAGCCCTCTAGCAGCTAGTGTCTAGGAATATTGTAAATGACCATGCAAGACATCTCCTAAAAGTTTTGCATTATTTCGTCGAGTCTAGATAGTTTTTTTTAATTTTTTTAAATTGCCTAAGTATTGGGAATTTTAATTATTTTTTGATAAAAAAAAGTAAAAACTAGGTCATTGGGCTTTTGATAGGGGTATTTGTGCTCAAAATAAATGGAACGAGACCCCCTACACTCTTGGACCAAGTTTCAGCTCAATTGGACAAGTTTTGCTAGGTGTTTGTCCATGAGGAGTCTTAGTCAATCCAAAACAACAATTTAATTGCTAGTCTTGACATAGTCAAAATGTCAATTTTTGTAATTTTGAGCTAAATGGTTAGAGAAAAGATGGGAGATGATGCCTAAACCTTAGACTAGACTATCCTAACCCTTCTCTCACCCTCACAACCCCTTTTTCCCTAGCCACTACCACTTCATGTTGTTCCCCCTAAGGAAGTTGTGCCCCCCTCCTTGAGGAAATTATGAAAAATCAAAAAATAAATAAAAGTGGGCCCTCTCTCCCCTAGTGCACCCTCCTAGACCCTTCACCTCCCCCTTTGACTTGGCAAATGAGTGACAACTCATACCATCTCACCATACCAAAACCCTAACCCTAAAAGTGTGCCCCCCTCTTAGAGATTCTCAATAATGTTTATGGAATGACACTTGGAAGAGATCCACGAGGGGTAGTTCTTGCTCCCCAAGTATAAATACAACCCCTCCCCTTCTCATTCTTCACCAATTCTTTTGCTATTGTTACTCTACCCAAATTTCTCCTCACTCTCCCATCTCTCCCATCTTTCTCTCTTCCATTTTTGTTCACATCTTTTGGAGAGGAGTTTGTTGCAAGTATTTGCAGCAACCTCCAAATTCATTAATACAAAGGCTTTGGAGGATATGATGCTTTGAGAGTCTTTTTGGTGCATCCATTATTTGGGAGGTGACTTGTTTCATTTTTGTATTGCATTCTATTTGGTTAGAGTAGAGATCCCAAGCAAAGTTTTTTGCTTGGGTTGGTTATCAATAGTATTATTGTTAATCTAGGTTGAGTATCTTGTTTTCTTGCAAAGTATTTTGTAGGTTTAACATATATGTTCATATCTCTCTCTTGTAGCTTGCTAACATTTGTAGGTCATTTTCTAGTGTTGGGAAGGTATTTTCAGATCTGGAAAATACCATTTTCCAACCATTTTTACCTCTAGAATTTGTTGTCATTTATTTCTGTCATTTCCATTCAAGCTTTTGGGTATTCTAACACTTAGAATAGGTCATATAATCATTATACATTGCTGTAATTTTTTGCAGAAAATTATTGTGTAAAAAACAGAAATTTTCTTAACATTGTTGTCACTTTTGCAGCATTTCCAGCAAGCTTTTGTTCGCTGGTTTTTTGCAGGTTAGTGATTAAGGAGGTGTCCAAGAGGCCATTTGGGGCCACACAAAGCTCGAGTACAACCTCCCAAAGTTGGGTAACATAATACCCCTTCTTCTTCTTCATTCTAATCATTGTAATCAAGCCCAATGGAGTCCCAAAGGGCTTGCAATTCTCTTGTATTTAATTTTCTGCATTTTTATTTAATTGTTTGCCTACATCTTGGTGAGTGTTTGGCCAAGCCAACCCCCAAAACTGTAAGGCTAGGAAGTAGAGTTTATTTTCTGCAATTTATTTTTTATTTGTTTGCCCCACTTGTCATTAGGACAAGGTTGAGAGGCTAGGTTTACTTTCAAGTTCTAGTTTTATTTTCTTGCACCCACTTGTGCACAAAACCGAAAGGCTTTGTCCTCCATCTTGTGCACTTTCTTGAGGTTGTTTAGCTTAGTTTTTTTTTCAAGCATTTTTAATTTTTTTTGCCTACACCTTGGAGTGTGCTTGGCCTTGCCAACCCCCAAAATCGTAAGGCTAGATTAGTTCATGGTTTGCTTTCTTTCACATGCTTAATGATCTAAATCTAATCTAAGTAATCATGTGCTAGTTTAGGCTTGTTATCCCCGATTTCTAGGGATAACTAGGAAATCATGTCTCGAGGCCCACTGGTCCTAGACATGGAGTACCGAGAGCAGGATTGACCTGAGCATGGCCCTGGAGGGCCCATCTTTCTTCTCTTTCATCAAACTTGTCCTGTCAGCAATAGCAGCATCCATCACCTTCG
>CBVK0100201728.1:0-20345 GCA_900067695.1 Picea abies | reverse complement strand
AAATTTTAAAGAATTTGAATACCATTAATATTGTATCTAATATTGTATGATGAGCCCTTAGAAAAAAAAACGATTAGTAGAGTTTTTATTTCTTCATGCATCTTAACTTGTTCTTCAGTCATCTTAACTTGTAGTTTAAGTGTTTTAAGTTTTTGTTTTTTCTTCACCATATTTCTGGTTTAATTTTGTCTGAAATCTGGCAAGAATTTGATGGATCTGCAGATTTGAGTAATTAAATTTGTATAATCAAAATGGGACAAGGATTTTTTAACATGCTGAATCCATTTCTAAATTCAGAAATACAATTTTAACAACCCAAAATTTTGATTTCATAAATATTTATATGACCAAATTATGACAAAAAAAAAACCAAAACATAGCACAATTACACAACTCCTCTTAACTTTATTTACAATAGATTTATATTCTACATCAAAGTTAGGGTTTTTATATTATCAAAGATTATAACGAAGTTAAGGCTTTTATTATAGGTGTTTTTCCTTTTAAGATTTTAGAATTATAGTTTTAATTGGGTGAGATTATTTACACATTTTCTCTCTGTAAATATCATCATAATATTTATTGACTACATTTTATCATCAGTAAAACTGAATTTTAATTATATCAATGTATTTCTTTCCAATATTAATGATATCATTGATTTCCTTCTAAATATAATGAAAAAACAATTAAAGTGACAATACAATGCGAATGTAGATAGTCTGAAGTTTGGAAAATCAAAAGGGGTTGTATTTCAGTTTGCAAAGAGCTCATTTACTCTTTTTTCTTGGTTGCTACAGATAAGGAAAAACGAAACACAATTACAGTCAAATATTTTTTCTTAAGAAGACTGGATATTATAGATAAGATCAAAGGCCCTTGTCATCCAAGCATGAAACCAACTCTTCAGTATGAAACCTTAGCTCTCATGTCAGTTCTTAAAAATTATGATCAATCTTTTGATTATAATCTTGTTGGATTTGGTTTAGGTTTAGGCCTTGACACAATGTCCCAAACATTTTTATTTATAATAGACCTATATTCCTCAAGCATGGAATCCTTCCAAAATTGTAATTTATATACTTATTCAAATGAAGAAGGTTCAACATCACTAACGATTCTCATCAGTGTAACATAGCCTCCAAACCTATGAGGCCTCTTCCTTTCCCGAAAGTTCCTTTGGGAGCAACTATCCTTTCTGCTTCCTGCACTATTTATTTAAGCCACTCTGGATTCCTTTTGGTTGTAGGTTATTCAAAATTTCTTTATAAAACTTCAACAGGTTCTAGGGGCTCATTACTTGGCCCTTCACGAGGTTCCTCCCTCTGATCATCTGACTCTTCATTTTCAGAAGAGGGTGAAGTTTCATGAACTGCTATTGATTCCTGCTAAAGCTCTCTAGATTTATTAAATGTGTCTTCCTCATGGAAATTCACATCTATGCCTACCTCTATTTTCCTCTGACCTAGTACATAAATCCTGTAAGCCTTGCAGTTTTCATTGCACCCCACAAAAACCCCTTTCTTGCATGAGGGTTCCATCTTTGTCCTCTTTTCCTTAGGGACATGAATATACAAAGGACACCTAAATATCCTTAGATACCCTACTTCAGGTTTGATCCCTGAGAAAAACTCTTTAGGAGTCTTGTCCTTCAAGATAGCATGTGGACACCTGTTCTGAATATACACGGCGATGGAGGTAGCTTCTTCCCATAAATAATTTAGCAGATCCTAGTCAAACATCATTTCTTTTGCTGCCTCACAAATTTTCTTGTTTTTCCTCTCGCAACTCCATTTTGATGAGGGTTATATGGCACGATCAATTGTCTCTTGATTCCTGCTGACTTGTAGAAATCCTCAAACTAGAGAGATTCAAACTCTCCTCCATTGTCTTCTCTAAGGATTTTGATGTGTTTCCCTGTCTTTTTTTCAATAAAGGACTTATACTCTTTTAATTTATCAAATGTGACACTTTTATCTTTAAGGAAATATATCCAACATTTTCTTGAGTAATCATCAATAAAAATGAAATAATACAAAAAACCACTGAATGAGGGAGATGACATGGGACCACATACACCATAATGAACCAAATCTAAGATGGCCTAAGTTTTGTTGGCACTACTAGGAAATGATTTATTTATATTTTTACCTAGCATTCATCCCTTACAAATTTCAATTTTTCTAAGAGAAATAGAGGGCATGCCACATACCATGTTCAGTATATGTGGAAGAGATTTGTAACGAAGATGTCCAAGTCTTCTGTGCCACAACTCATTGGAGCTAGTCGCATCATGAGCCAATTCCTGAACTAACTATCCTGACATGACATAGAATCTTCCACTGCGAGTTCCAATAGGTTATGTTGTACTTAAGTGGATACCTTTAACCCATAGTAGTGTCGTCATGTCCTTGAAGATCACCCAATATCCATTTTCCTCAAGGGTTGCAACTGATAGTATATTATTCTTGAGCTCTGGAACATATAATAGTTCATCAACATGAAGTCTAGCCCCAGATTCCAATCTAAAGGAGATAGAGCCTACTCCCTCTATCTTGTAACAATTGTTCTCCTCAATCTCAACATGCTCCGCAAAATATTTTGTCTCGAAATATTAGAGGATCTCCTTGAATCCTGTCATGTGCTTTTATGCACCACTGTCTACTAACCAAGTGTTCGGCCCCATGAAAAATGAACTGGATAAGATAGAAACCAAGTAATATTATTTTCTATTTTCTTTCTCATTAGAAGGACTTTTCTGATTTCTTTTGGATTCATCATCCTCGACAGTTTAGGCATGATGTTTCCCTTTCCTAGGATATTTCTTTCTAAACCAACAATCTTTAGAAAAATGACCCAACTTATTACATCTAAGGCATTTAATCTTAGATATATCAATATTCTTGCCTTTGAATTTACCTTTGGTGTTTGGCTTCCTCTGAGAGCCTTTCTTCTTTCCTTTGAATCTTGATGCTAAAGATGAGTGATCTTCTTTCGTTGGCTCGCTCCTGGTTGTTGTGTGACTCTCCTCCTGGAGGAAATCATGCCATAACCTCTCAAACATGGGCTGAATCTCTCTCCCACTTACACTGGATAAAAAGGTCTCCCATGAAGAAGGAATTCCGTAAAAAATGGTCTGCACTAAATCATCATCGTCCAGTGTCACCCCTATGACCAAAAGCTGATCTCTGATCTGGGCTATCCTGGAACATAAAGATTCCACTGATTCACCTTTCTCCATCTTCAAGTACTTAATCTTGTCCTTCAGTGTCCTCTTCTGACTTGGAGCTTGTTTCTCATACAAATTCACCAAGGTATCCATACAGTCCTTGGAAGACATTAATGATTCCATTGTAGACATTATATTGTCTTTCACTGAGTCAAAGATGATTTGTTTGGCCTTTTCTTGACTCTTCCTAAAGGCTTCTCTTCCTGCATTATTTGTGGGTTCCCCCACCACTGTGGTCACATACTACTCAAGATCATGCTCCTGCAAGATATTTGTTATATGGAGCTTCAACACATTGAAGTCGGTAGCTCCTTCGAGCCTATCCTCGACCCTGACTGAAATGGAGGATTCCATAGACTTCACACTGGAAACTTAATCAAGCTAGCTTGGATCTGTGTGTACCTGTTGCTGCACTTCAACACGTTTAACACACCCTAAGCTCTCATACTATGTTAAATTATGAGCTTGATTTCTGATGCGGATTAATTCTTTTATTTTCTTCAATACTTTCATTCGAACTTAATACACTTCAACCATACCAAATCATAATCGAATAACAATAACTATGTAGATAAGTAAGCATGCACATCAACAACACATATACCCGGGGGAAACCCTGTACAGGGAGAAAAAACCCTCCAAAAAATATTCCTTTATTGCATTAATAATGTAAGATCACTTACAAATATCCACCATGAATGTTCTGCTCTTAAGGAGCTTGCCAAGACGACTCTGACCTGACAAAGCCTTAGGAGACCTTGCTAAAATACACCTCTGATATTCTACTTCTATTGTTGATGTACAACACTGATATGTTATTGATATACGCCTCTAATATGCAGCCTCTATTGTTGATATACAACATTGATATGCTTCTTTGGTATGTTTCCTTTTTATCATTGATATGTTCCTCTATTGCTTCACCCTTAACCTGCATATCAAACTGTGTTGAAGAGAAGGGTCAACTTTTTCTTATATAAGTTGGAGAGGAGAAGACGAGAGGCTCAAAATAGTAACTTATTTGCATGCTTTAATCATAACTCATCTTCATACTTTAGTTCGAACTTAGAACTAGACTTGAGACTAGTATACTCTAGTTCAAAAATAGAACTAGACTTGAGACTGGTATACTTTAGTTCGAAAATAGAACTAGACTTGAGACTTTAGTTACAACTCAACATTACACTTTAGTTTGAAAATAGAACTAGACTTAAGACTTCAGTTGCAACTCAGCATTACACTTTAGTTCTAAAATAGAACTAGAATTAAGACTTTAGTTGCAACTCAACATTACACTTTAGTTCTAAAATAGAACTAGACTTAAGACTTCAGTTACAACTCAGCATTACGCTTTAGTTCTAAAATAGAACTAGACTTAAGACTTCAGTTACAACTCAACATTACATTTTAGTTCTAAAATAGAACTAGACTTAAGACTTCAGTTACAACTCAACATTACACTTTAGTTCTAAAATAAAACTAGACTTGAGACTTCGGTTACAACTCGACTCTTTACAAGGAAATTTGAATTTCTCTTCATGGTGGATAATATTACACATGCCAACACACTAGATCAATACATTTATATCATTTGCAATATTAGGAATATCATTTGTTTCTAGCTCATAGGAATTTTATATTCAACCTAACTTTTGCTAGATGCCTTAACTTTTGCTCATGGCTCACAAGGCTTGACTAGGCTCACAGAGGTTGTATGTTCCCCCTGAATTTCACACTAGTCTTTCTATGCTCACAGAGGTTGTACGTTCCCCTGACGTTTTCACTAGACCATCTATGCTCATAGAGGTTATACGTTCGTCTTGACTTTTTTATTAGACTCACATAGCATCTTGTTCATCTTGAATTTTGGTTTGACTCATAGAGGTTGTACGTTCCCCCTAGCTTTTGTCAATACCTCACAAGACTGGTTGATTCTCTAAATCTCCCTGGCTAGCCTCAGGGTGGCCCATATAGCCTCTCATTGGAAAATGATTATCGATGCTTCCAAATTTAACATTTTACGTTAGACATGTGCATTCCCAAGGATAAGGATCCACTGTTGTTTAATGGTGGATGGAGCTCCGCCATAGACCTAGGAGCATGGGGATCTTCGGGATATCGAAGAATTAAGGGTGATATGAATGAGTTGGACCCATGTAAGTGCCACGTGGCCCATGAATATTAATTCCTGGAGAATTTTGGAAGGGTAGATCTCCCAATCCCGAACTCAGATTCGAGCATGATGACAGTCATTAGAAATCTAGTGGCGAGTAGAATTCGATGGAGATAGCGTAACTAAGATTTGAGATGGATTAAAAAAACATAATTTTGATGCCCCATTGCTTAAAAATCCATTTAAGGGGTTGTGTGTGTTACATAAGACATCCATGATTATTGTGAAAACCATAAAGATTCTTGGCAATCGAATTTAAAAAGAAGCCCATGTATCCATTGTAACTGTAGTGATTTGGAGGGGATGTAATTAATTTGACAAAAGAATAGGATATTAAAGTAGGTACATTAAATATCTTTGCAATTAGATTTCTTTCTTTTTATTTTTATTTTTATTTCTTCTTCCCAATACCTATAGAAATGATGAATATAGTTAGCTTCCTCGAAAGGCATCATGCTCAAAATGCTTAAGACTTGAAGACCAAGTATTTCTTTTAAATCGAATTTGACACTAACCCATAAGCAACCATAATTGAGACATGAATCAATACCACAAATCAAATGATCCAAAAGTGAAAAGTGCTAAAATTTCATACAATTCATTTGTATTATTGAACTAACAACCTTCTTAGAAAATATTATTATTGAAGTTAGCAATTTCAATGTAAAAACATATTTTTTTCATAACATTTTGAATAAGGACATGGTCACTGTAATGAGACTTGTTAAAATAAATCTAAAAAGTGTTCACACAAATGTAAATGTGAAATTGAATTAGCCAAATGAATCTAGAGCATCAATAATCACCTCTGAACTTCACATCTCATTACTCCACTTAAAAAATAACTTATTTATATAAAATAAATTATATAAATACATCCTTCATTGCCATACGTCTTTTGTTTCACTGGCTTGTTGATTTTCCTTTGTTCGAGGAAGTTTTTTTTCGACTCAAATTATGCCTTATTACATTTTGCATAATTTTTACAAAATAGGTACTTCTATAATTATTGATTGTAATGACAACACTTTAGTTATTGGATCACGGTTTCAAAATTATAAACCTGGTACACAAATCTTTATCTTAATTTTAATTTATTCCAATGATTTATAATTATAAAACCTCTTTGCAAATTTTAAAGAATTTGAATACCATTAATATTGTATCATGAGTTATTAGAAAAAAAAAATATTAGTAGAGTTTTTCTTTCTTTATGCATCTTAACTTGTTCTTCATGCATCTTAACTTCTTGTAGTTTAAGTGTTTTAAGTTTTTATTTTTTCTTGACTATATTTATGGTTTTATTTTGTCTAAAATATGGTAAGAATTTGTTGGATTTACAGATTTAAGTGATTAAATTTGTATAATCAAAATAAGACAAATATTTTTTAACATATTAAATCCATTTCTAAATTCAAAAATACAATTTAAAAAACCCAAAATTATGATTTCATAAATGTTTATATGACCAAATTCTGACCAAAAAACCCAAAACATATAAGGCAGTTAGACAACCCCTCTTAACTTTATTCACAACAGATTTATATTCTACATCAAAGTTTCAAAGATTATAATGAAGTTAAGGTTTTTGTACTATAAGTGTTTTTCCTTTTAAGATTTTAGCATTATAGTTTTAATTGGGTGAGACTATTTACACATTTTCTGTCCATAAATATAATCATAATATTTATTGATTACATTTTATTATTAGTAAAAATGGATTTTAATTATATCAATGTATTTCTTTCCGATATTAATTTTAATTATATCAATGTATTTCTTTTCGATATTAATTTTAATTATATCAATGTATTTCTTTCCGATATTAATGATATCATTGATTTCCTTCTAAATATATTGCAAAACCAATTAAAGTGAGAGAATGCAAATAGTCTTAAGTTTGGAAAATCAAAAGGGATTGTATTTGAGTTTGCAAAGAGTTCGTTTACTCTTTTTTCTGTGTTGCTACATATTACAGTCAAATATTTTTTCTTACGCAGACTAGATATTAAAGTCGAAACTTGCATAGATCCAATGCAGGATTCATTGCAATCTTCATTGTAGGGGCAACGAGATAAAAAGTACAAATATGAAGAAGTAATTCCTAACTGTTAAAAAAATAATACTAACAAATATGAATACTTCTGAGTGTAAAAATAGAAGAAAAGAGATTTAATAATTCATAAACAATGAAAAGATGTCAAAAGATAAACAATATTATTGTTGTTTCAAAGCCTGGATTACAAAGAGTAACAGTAAACCATGTTACAACGTTTGAAAGTAGACAAACTCATTTATTTTGAGTTGCGGAGGGTTTCTACACGAAATCCCATTCAATCATTTGTTTTTATTTCTTGATCTTCAGGGTTAGAGATTGCATCTTAACACTAAGAAGACAACACTCTTCTTCCCCAACAATTTTCAAACATTGCGGTATCTTTGGGAGTCCCCTCAATAGATGTTTAACTAGATGGTGAGGTGAATGGGCATTCTTCTTGATTAACATATGTTTTAACAGTTTCTCAGCAGACAACCTCTTCGTTGGATCGTATTCCAAGTAGGATGCAACCATCTCCTGGAACGACTTGGAGAATTTTGCATCAGTAAGATTTGGAAAAGTATCTTTGGCCAGGTTCGCGATCACTTTCATCAGTTGACTCCTAGAGTAATGAAGGCGTCCTTGAGCTAGCTCTATGGAGGTAATGCCCAATGACCATATGCCAGCTTTGCAATCATATCCTCTTGTTGTTTCACAAAGGATGAATTTGGGTACCATCCAGAAAATGAAGCCCATTAGTGTGTGTCTCATCATCTTGTCCCTATCATCGTATTCATAAATATAGGCAGATACTCCATAGTCTTTCAGCTTGATGGATCTGTCACTATCGACCAAGATATTGTCAGACTTAACGTCCCAGTTAATATGACCCGCCTTGTGTAGATAATCCAAGGCCTTCAGAGTCTCCTTCAGGACTGTTGCCACAATGGATTCCTCTAATCCCTTGCGCGTCGAGCACCTAAGAATGCTGGAAAGGGAGCCTTCTTCCATGTAGGGAATCACCTCCCATAGGAATTAACCTACAATGAAAGAATAGTGAGCACCCAACACGTTGGGATGGCTGAGGAGAATCAATGTTCTAGATTCCTTCTAGAAATTCTCCATATTCATTTTGGACATTTTGAGATTGATGCAATTGATGGCCACCAATTCATCAAATTCCAAGCACAGGGCTTTGTATGTAGTCCCACTCCCACCCCTACCTATTTCCTATAGAATTTGGTATTTCTCATGCTCAACAAGATAATATCTATGTGATTCCAAGCCGAAGTCCTGCACCTTTCTTGGCCTTTCGATAACTTTTAGTAAACTAAAACTATTGTGACGGAGGATCTTGGGAATCGACTTGCCAGTAGCCATGAATTCAAACTGATTCCAGAGTACATTAAGATTCAAACAAATTTGCACACCCTATAATGAATTCAAACTCCAAAATTGCACCAAGTTTTACAGTTGTTGAATAAAATTTTACATTATATATATAATTTTGTAATCGACCGTACAACCCAAAATAACCTTCACGAACTTTTGTAATCAACCGTACTTTTGTAATAGGGGAAGATGCCTCTATCTGTGTTGCATTACCTTTGCATGCGTATTTTGCCTTGGGGTATAGTCAATTCACATGCAACCATGCTTTGATCCCCAAGTAATCTCAATTTATATTAAGTTCAAGTAAACATGCTTTATTCATAGTAAGAATGCTTTATTTAAAGTAAGTTCTAGATATGGCTAATAAATTTCGATTTATATAAGTTTGTATATAGAAAAAGTAAGTTTGATTTAACTATAGTTTACCTCTAGTTCAATTAAATAAGTAGTTCAATTAAATAATTCTAGCTCAACTAAACTTAATTTTATGTATAGCTTTATAAGAACAATTAAATAAGTAGTTCAATTAAATAATTCTGGCTCAACTAAACTCAATTTTATGTATAACTTTATAAGAACCTGCAGGATTAGACATAATTATATATATATATATATTTATAAGAACATGCTAGATATAGTTTTAATAAAACACATAAGTTTAGTAAAAATAGTATTAAATATGATTAGTTAGAAACAAGTTTAGTAAAAATAGTATTAAATATGATTAGTTAGAAACTAAAGAATAGTATAAATTGTTTAGAAATTCTATTTTAAAAAGTATTTAAATTAAAATATTGCATAACATAGTAATTAACTTAAATAAAAATGTAGTATTTATTTTATCTATAAATATAGATATTAAAATAAGTAAAGTATACATGCTTATGATATATTGATATATTTCAAAAATTACAATAATTTAATAATTTGTTGTAAAAATTAAAATGATTTCAAAACATAATAATATATAATTTTAAGTATTTTAAAAATATTAGAAAATATAATAAAATATATTAATGTGAATAATTAAATATATAATTAAAAGATAAAATTATTATTTTGTTATAAGTTTTAAAAAATACAATATAAGCTAAAATTATTATTTCATTATAAGTTATAAATTTGTATATAGAAAAAGTAAATTTGATTTAACTCTCGAGAATCATATGAGGAGATGCACTCCCCGCCATCCATGAGATAGTGAATAGGATAGTTTGAAGGGGTAAATCCTGGACTTCCCTAATGACAACCTTGTCTTTACGTCTCTCGGCCCCTGGTTCACAATATTGGCGAACATATTCACTCATCGGTAATCCTCCACCTTTGTTTCCTGTCAATGTCACATGGGATCCACGACGAGATAATCTCGTCAAAAAATAGATATCCTCGATATATAGGGAGAGTATGTGGGCGCCCACATCGAATAATTGCTGAACCAGATCCCACATGTGGATTAAATACTCTAGCAGCCTCAATTGGGCTATCATTCCCTAGATCTTAAAGAACTTCAGCAATCCACACTGCCGGAGGGAATTAACAGTGCCCGGGTCATTCTTGACAAAGAAATCGTTGTACTCATGTTCTCTCTCCCTCCACTCCAACATTTTGGCGGTCAAAAACCTGCATTGGAGCCACAAAGAGAAGTCAACATCTCCATTTTACTTTTTGAGAATTTTTATTGGCCAAATGTAAATGAGAATTTTTTGAGGTGTGTGCGATGCAGGTGAGCTTTTAGCACAGTGCAGAATCACCATAGGCCAGCCAAAGGTTGCCTGCAGAAATCTGTGGTTTCCGCAGGGAACTATATAGACCACCTACGACGATTCCTACGCACACCAACCCTCACAAAATCTAACTTAAAAAACATTTTTAACCAATAAAATAGAAATTAATCCATGGAAAATGGAGAGGACAAGAAGATTACATTTTTAATGGAATCCATTCATCGAATGGTTGCTCGTGCCTCCTGCGATCAACAGTGGAAGTTTGAGGTGAAATGGGGTTTTTTGGATAAGTTTTGGGTAAAACAACAATGGAATGATAAAAAAGAGTTTTTTCTTATATTTATTCACTTTTTACTTTTTTTCATTAATATTTTATATTATTTTATGCATTTTACCGAAAACCTAAAGGTCTAATGGTATTGTGAGTGTTTTGATCTTTCGCAGATGAAGAAACTAGAAGCCTAAATGATGGAATACATATACCTTTTTTTGTTTGTTTTTCCGTTTGTCGCATGTACAAATACTTTTTAGGTTTTTTAGGAAAAACCGCGAGCTCAATCTTTGTTCATTCTTTCACTCGTAAATCAATGAGAACACAACCGAGTACACTTTTTTCATCTTTTCGTACTCATCATGGTAACAAAGAGGTGAATCTTTGTTGGACCCTCATCCCAGGAATGATCATATGGGGAATATGGAAGGAAAGGAACCGACGCATATTTAGGAACCAAAGATGGCCAGAAGGAAAAATCAAGGAAACAATAATATCCATGACAAGAGAAATAGTACATAGCCGCAACTTCCAGACAGGAAGATTGCAACTCATAGACTAGGACTCTTGAATCCTAGAAGCCTTCCACCTGAATTACGGACGCAAACCCAATCAGGTAAGCCAACCACTGCAACTACTAGTAGGTGAGCGCAACTGAAATCCTCCACCAGTAGGCTCCCTCAAGATGAATTTTGACGGGGCGTCGAAAGGTAACCCAGGACGGACAGGAATAGGAGGAGTAATCAAGGACAATAAAGGAAATATCATCCCACTATACGTTGGGAGCCTGGGAAATGCAACCAACAACACCGCGGAATTCGGAGCCCTGGAGAACAACCTCGATATTCAAAGACAGGAAGGGTTGAAAATTCCATAGTGGAAGAATATCCAATGTTGGTTATCGACACAGTAAGGACACTCCAAAATGGTACCAGAGTGGGAAAAATTCAGAGGCACTAGCGCTTGGCACATTCCTTGCAAACAATTTAGGATCACTTGTATACGAGGATCACAATGGAGTTGCGCTGGGTACAGAGGTCAACAAATGGACTGGCAGATAGAATCTCTAACGAGGGGGTCAACAAGGAAGCATCAGAACTGGACACTATCTGGAGTAACATCCTGAACGGTCAGTTCCAAATGGACAGCACCCAACTAGCAGCAAAATACTGTGACGACAGCTGAAGTACATAGGACAACATTGAGGATGGAGGCACATAAAGAACTGAAGGGAACGTAGGATCCAGGTAGAATTCGATAGCGCACCACTCAAATACGAGTTACAATGCAGATTCATGTCACACAAAAAGAGTAGGTACGACACCACGGTCCTTTCAATAGGAAGAAGTACAGGGGTCTTTCGTGGGAAAGAAGAAAATATAATCAGTAGTTGGAAAAGGAAGAAATACGAAAGGGTTTTCCATGGTCAAGTATGGGTACACCTCACCCAAGTACATATACGGGGAGTGGTAATGATTTTTTTACAGTGTGTAGGGCAAAGGATTGGTGCAGGGATTATGATGGGGCTACCAAGAGCACACACTCATAAACAGTGAAAAAAGACCAGAAGGTACACCTTTATGAGAAACACATGATTGTCAGGACGAGCCCGCAGTCGAGGAGATCTCATAAAAGAAGAAACACCAGGAATAGCCATAGACCAGAGAGAAGCAATTACATAGGCCATCTTACATACCAGGAAGGGTTCAATAGGAACAGAAGAAGAACCCAAAGAAAAAACCACCACAAACAAGCCGATATGGTACAAATGAAGAAAACCCAAAGTAAGAGAGGCCCCCAAGGGAAAGAACCTCTGACAAGCGCCCAGAGGATCACAAGGATGGAGAAAGTGGCAAGAGAAGCCAAAGGTACCTTTCTCACATAGGTCGATCCAAAAGGTAAAGCAGTCATCAAAAGGTGGGAGAGATAAATTAATGCCACATGCAATGGAAAATCCTAGATGGAACTAATTCAGGAAGAAAATGGGATAAGGGACCCAGGGGCCACACAACCCAGAACAAACCCCTACCAAAAAATGGTGGAGGAGACGTGGAAAACAAAAATGTTGATAGGTAAGATGAGCACTGACCAGAAAGAGACTAGTAGGGAGGCAATCAGGGAGCACAAGAAGGTGCTTACAAAAATTCTAAGTCATCTAAGCAACCTGGAGGCTAGTGCAAAAAGACTTTCTGAGGACCAAAGGAGCCAAAGGGAAAATATGGAAACAATGGCAGGCCAATTCCACCTTTACCTATGCTATGTCCACCACATTGACATCACTCCAACAGAATGGAGAGGAACTCCAGTATGTATTAGAAATATTCACATGGTGGAGGAAAGGAAGGATAATGAGGCAAGAAAGGAGGGAGATGAAAGGCACCCCATCATCTTGGACTAGCGCAGGATCAACCCCTGGTCAAATTGTAATCAGTGTACGAGCTTACCTTTCTATGTTTATGTGTTTTTGGTGTAAGTTATGGTGTATGTTATCAAATTGGTTTTCGGAGGACTGGGTTAGTTTCCCATGGTGGTAGCCCAACCCTTCCCCTGCTTTCTTAAACAATGCAACTCTGGGTTCCCTGATCTAGTTTCCTTTTTGGCAGATCAGGGATTCCCCATATTGTTTTTCTGTATCATAATTTCTTTCAGTAATATAGGATTTCACACTCACCTACAATTTATTTTTTTATTATATATATTGTGTTGCGACCCAGAGAGATGACGTTCTTCAGAAGATGCAAGTGCTACAACTACCAACTTAGTAGACAATGAATTCGAGCTTCTACAAATCAATGCGAGAGGGGAAGAAATCATGTACATCCACTATCTTGTTTCGACCTAGTTTAGTTCCATGTATAGTGTATTTATCTCTGTTATGTTGTTCGCACAAAGTGAGTGGGCAAAAAACAATCAAATATGTAGGGGAAAAAGTGTCATGTGTAGTGTGGTTACTTCTGGCCTATTACTGGTTGAAATGGATGGTTATTATTTATTTATTTTTGCAGAGGTAATTTAAGCGGGTCAGGATTCTTATAGAAAGTGTGTGCACTTAAGACAATTAAATGTTGGCCGGGGGAAAAGGCATTTAGAAATATGAAGTTGTTATAAATTTTAAAGTGATGTTTGTTGCAAGTTGCAGGAATTGTGGTGTTGGGATTCTGCAAATCTATGTCATAAGGTAATAAATTTTGTGCGTTGTGTGTTATATGGCATGGTAGATTATAAGATGATTCTCATTTTGCATTTGCAAATGTGGGTATTCAGATATGTTTGTTGGACATATGCAATTATTTTGTGTTCTTGTTGGATAATGGTGTATACTTCATGCATAGTGGAAGTGTTATGTTTTATAGGTGTCTATCATGTTTTTTTATTAAATCTTGTCCCTGTTTATCATAAGCAGATAGTTACATTTTTCGAAAGTTATTGTGATGTGCAATGAACTCTTGCTTATGTGTAGAAGTGTTTTCTTTGAAAATTTGTCTTCATCTTCCGTAACCGTATGTAGAGTTCTTTGCACAAGGTTTTTTTCCTGGGAAAGTGAACATTCAATTTGTTTTCAACTCCTGTATGGATAATTTAGATCAATTCGTATTTTGTGACTGGAGATATGGATATTTACCTATGTTTCTTGGATTGATGAAATTAGTTTATGTGATTCTTGTCTAATAGTATATGTTCCATTAATAGTTCAGGTGATATGTTTTATTGGGCTTATTTTTTGTAACATCCCTAGCCACCAATAAGCCAGGCAATGCCACTACTCAGACACTTCTCTTAGCTCTGATCTGTAACAACTCCAGCCTTAGATCTCACTGGGATATGCCACACAGAGATACTTGCGGAAAAACATACACATCCATATAAACATAGAATGACTATTCTACATATATATATAACATATTATTGTGGAAATAACAATAAGCCTACACATGCATAACTCATCAATTAAAACATATGTACCATTACATAACATGTAAATGAATATAAAAGAGGTACTTATATTTTAATAGAAGACCACCAACTGTGTGCAAACCTTCCACGAACCTCCCATCCTTAGACCACGCTGCTCATCACTCTCAGTAGTAGGTCACCTCCGAGCTGGGAAAAAACTCCACTAGGCAAGGCAATTATAGGCTTGGAAAGGACAACAAGGAATTTTCACAAAGTCACAAGAAGGATATTTTATCCCAGGAGCCACTTACACCCACAAGACACAGACCCTCATTCCCCACATGCCTACTCCACCCTAGGAGGATACACCTTCATTAATAAAATTCCATCGGCTAGTACCCCTCCCTTACCTTGGCCTTCAACAACAGGCTAGACCAGAAGTCTCAGAGTACTATAGCTATTATGGGACTCCCTTCCAGGAGAAATCACTTCCCAACAAACTCTCTCACCTGGGAGAGTTTCTCACATGCCTAACAACCTTCCTCTTCAACCAATATTCGACTCATCTACAACCAGGTACGGGTAACAACAACCACATTCGGCACTCAACTAGCTCACGAGTGACATCAGTAATAGGGAACAGATATGGACACCCAAACAGTAACAGTCAACACTAAGGCATAGCAAGAATCAGGGGATTACAGGATGCGTTGGTCTTCTCAACAAGCAACACTGGACAAATTCACCGTTTCTGGTTTCAGAGATGATTGAGGGTATCCAAAGGTCGATGATCGAAGTCTCGGGTTCAGACGGAGAATGGAATAATGAACAACAGTTAATATTCCCATGAGGGTTTCCTTCACTATGCGCGGGTATGCAAAGGTCATACGCAGAGGCAAAAATCGTTCCGGTGGAGGATGCCCAACGAACTCAGGCGAAGGATGGAAAAATGGGAATCCCACCAACATGAGTTGATACTTCATTTTTTAACTACATGTGCCCAAGCCGACACTTGTCTTCTTGGAGTTGCATGCACTCCATTTATCCTATGTCCCCTTTCCAGGAGCTTAGGATAACAAAAAATATCATTTCCACCTTAGCCTTCACGAATTAATATTAAAATATTATTCGTCTAGAGGTAAGCCCCCTAGCTTCGCCCCTAGGCCCAAATAATTATCCCCCTCCCTTGCCTAACCTTGTGGAATCTTAGTCCCCCATCACTCTTTCTTCGTGGCCAGTCTACACGGAACAATGTTTTTATATTAACAAAGTGCATAATTACATGTACAAAAGAGGATACTGGCCTTTAACACCTAGGCTCTCCAACCTACTTGCACACATAATCTTACCAGCTTACAATTTCTCAGCTCACCTTCCTACAAAACATGTTTACAATACATAGATATAATTGGGGCTCATCCTTGGGGTAGTACAATCCCCTCCCCTTATCTTTTGATTGTCCTCGGTGAAACTTACTTGCACATATATTATTCAAAAATTCTTTAAAATATCCAAGCTTTAGCTATTGGAAGCCCATTATCCATCTTTACTTTCAAGCACTAATTATGGTATCCATACTGCAGCTAAAACTCGATTACTCCATTCCATAGAGTTTCATAAGGAAAGCATTCAACTTATTGTTCCTTGTTACATGCTTCTATTAAACCTCATTGAAAGCACCGAATGGTAGTAGAACCATGATGTTCCATCCATTAATAAACTCTCAGCAGTGCTATGATGCCACAGATGGAAACACTATGTTCTTACACCTATTCATTCAGAAGAAACATTAGAACATACATGCAATATATATACAGACAATTATAATAACATTATAACCTGTATACAAACTATGAGATACATAGCATATAATGAATAGAGAATTGATAATTATCTTTTGATTGAGAAGACTTCTATTTCAAAATGGTCTAGGCCAAGGTACCAAATCCCAACAACATTCCAACCAATGGTCTCTCTTCCCCACATGTCTGTTCCACCCCAGGAGTATGCACCTTCATTGTCACATAGTCCATCGACTGTTACACCTCCCTTGGGCTTCAGCAACAAGCCAGACCAGAAGTCTTATAGCACCATGGCTTGAGCAGTTCCAACTGCCCTCAGAGGTATCCAATCAACATCTTCCCTGAGCTACTCTTTGTAGTCAAAATTCCACTTTAATCAACATCATCTCATCTGCATCACCCCACATGCAGTTATCGTGAGGGAACATAAAATAATTCATTTAGGAACTGAAACTTAGTTCAAAAGGTAATTCAATTTTTTCCCCAAACATGAAATTATGTTTCATAATTCATATTGGTTGTTGCCATATTAGGAATGAAACCTTCCTTGTGGTTTTCCACAAGCACCAAACTACATACCATTTCACTGCAAGGCTTCATCTTGCATACTGCCAACAATTTTCAGTATTTCCTGTACATCATAATTCAATTGAAATATGTACAAAATCTTATGCAGTGATCTTAGAATTGTCTGCATCTAGCAATTCAATCATAATTACCAACAATTTAATAAAATAGAATGACTCGTCATTCTATGCATATGCATGTTCATAACTAATAACAATAAGTTCATTATTTCTTCTTCTAAACAAGAAAATTTTATGTACTCAATGCTCATTTGACTACTTGACTTGCAACTTTCATGTTGCAATGTCTAACAACTCCCTAAAATGTCCTCAACTTCATGAGTTAACAACATTTCAATTGTTAGTAACAATTATTTCCATGCAATAATATATATGCATGTAATTACAAAACACATTCAATCATTTCATTTAGTATACAATTCTATCACTTATTATGCATGAGTTCAATTCTCAATGCATACTTATTTAGTGCACCTTGCATTGAATTACATAATTCTCTTTATCTCAATCACGTATCTCACCATCCATGAGTTGGAATTCTAGCCAATGTGTTGACACATTCTCCACACACTTCCTCTTGTCTTCCCAATTAATTTGATGCCTTCCTTTTGGACCCGAACACTACACCAAGAATATAATTTTGTGATGTTCATTAGTGTTAGAAAAAAGGTTGCAGCCCAAGTTTTATTTCCTCAAAAAGTGAACATTCAATCTGTTTTCAACTCCTATATGGATAATTTATATTAATTCTTATTTTGCGACTGGAGATATGGATATTTACCTATGTTTCTTGGATAGCTGAAATTGTTTTATGTGATTATTGTCTAATAGTATATGTTTCATTCATAGTTCAGGTGATATGTTTTATTGGACTTATTTTTTATAACATCCCCAGCCACCGACAGGCCGGGCAATGCCACTACTCAAACACTTCTCGTAGCTCTGATTTGTAACAACTCCAGCCTTAGATCTCACTAGGCTATGCCACACAGAGATACTTGTAGAAAAACATACACATCCATATAAACATAGAATGACTATTCTGCATATATATAACATATTATTGTGGAAATAACAATAAGCCTACACATGAAATACTCATCAATTACAACATATGTACCATTACACAACATGTAAATGAATATAAAAGAGGTACTTATATTTTAATATAATACCACCAACTGCATGCAGAACTTCCATGAACCTCCCAACCTTAGACTGCACTGCTCATCACTCTCATTTGTACGTCACCCTCGAGCTGGGAAAAAAATCCATTGGGCAAGGGAATTATAGGCTTGGAAAGGAAAACAAGGAAGATTCACAAAGCAACAGGAAGGATATTTCATCCCAGGAGCCACTTACGCCCATAACCCACAGACCCTCATTCCCCACATGCCTGCTCCACCCTAGGAGGATACACCTTCACTAATAAAAGTCCATCAGCTAGTACCCCTCCCTTATCTTGGGCTTCAACAACAGGCTGGACTAGAAGTCTCAGAGTACTGTAGCTATTATGCGACTCCCTTCCAGGAGAAATCATTTCCCAGCAAATTCTCTCACCTGGGAGAGTTGCTCACAAGCCTGACAACCTACCTCTTCAACCAGTATTCGACTAATCTACAGCCAGGTATGGGTAACAAAAAACACATTCGGCACTCAACTAGATTACAGGTGACATCAGTAATGGGGAATGGGTATGGACACCCAAATAGTAATAGTCAACACTAAGCCATAGCAAGACTCAGGTGATTACAGGACGCGTTGGGCTTCTCAGCAAGCAACATAAGAAAATTTCACTATTTCTAGTTTCAGAGATGCTTGAGGGTATCTAGAGGTCGACTACCGAGGTCTTGGGTTCGGACAGAGGATGGAATAATGGGAAATGGAAAATATTCCTATGAGGGTTTCCTTCACTATGCGCGCGTATGCAAAGGTCATACACAAAGGAAAAAATCGTTCCGGTGGAGGACGACCAACGAACTCAGGTGAAGGATGGAAAAATGGGAATCCCAACAACACGAGTTGACTCTTCAGCTTTTAACTACATGTGCCCAGGTTGACATTTGTCTTCCTGGAGCTGCATGCACTCCATTTAGCCTACGTCCCCTTTCCAGGAACTTAGGATAACAAAATATATCATCTCCACCTTATTCTTCATGAATTAATATTAAAATATTATCCGTCTAGAGGTAATCCCCCTATATTATCCCCTAGGCCCAAATACTTATCCCCCTCCCTTGCCCAACCTTGTGGAAGCTTAGTCCCCCATCACTCTTTCTTCATGGACGATCTACACCCAACGATGTTTTTATATTAACAAAGTGCATAATTACATGTACAAAAGAGGATCCTGGCCTTTAACACCTAGGCTCTCCGACCTACTTGCACACATAATCTTACCAGCTTACAATTGCTCAGCTCACCTACCTACAAAACATGTTTACAATACATAGATATAACTGGGGCTCATCCTTGGGGTAGTACAATCCCCTCCCCTTATTTTTGCATTTTCCTCAGTGCAACTTACTTAAACATATATTATTCAAAAATTCTTCAAAATCCCCAAGCTTTAGCTATTGGAAGCCTATTATCCATCTTTACTTTCAAGCACTAATTCTGGTATCCATACTGCAGCTAAAACTCAATTAATCTATTCCATAGAGTTTCATAAGGAAAGCATTCAGCTTATTGTTCCTTGTTACATGCTTCTATTAAACCTCACTAAAATCACCAAATGGTTGTAGATCCATGATGTTCCATCCATTAATAAACTCTCAGTAGTGTTATGACTCCACAGACGTAAAAATTCTTCTCTTACACTGATTCATTCAGAAGAAACATAAGAACATGCATGCAATATATATACATGCAATTATAATAACATTATGACCTGTATACAAACTACGAGATACATAGCATACAATGAATAGAGAATTGATACTTATCTTTTGATTGAGAAGACTTCCATTTAAAAATGGTCTAGGCCAAGGTACCAAATCCCAACAACATTCCAACCAATGGTCTCTCTTCCCCACATGCTTGTCCCATCCTAGGAGTGTGCACCTTCACTGTCACACAGTCCATCAGCTGTTACACCTCCCTTGGGCTTCAGCAACAGGTTGAACTAGAAGTCTTAGAGCACCGTGGCCCAAGGAGTTCCAACTACCCTCAGAGGTATCCAATTGACATCTTCCCTGAGCTACTCTTTGTAGTCAAAATTCCACTTTAATCAACA
>CBVK0100201727.1:0-13743 GCA_900067695.1 Picea abies | reverse complement strand
CCCCACATGCAGTTATCGTGAGGGAACATAAAATAATTCATTTAGGAACTAAAACTTAGTTCAAAAGGTAATTCAATTTTTTCCCCAAACATGAAATTCTATTTCATAATTCATATTGGTTGTTGCCATATTAGGAATGAAACCTTCCTTGTGGTTTTCCACAAGCACCAAACTACATACCATTTTCCTGCAAGGCTTCATCTTGCATACTACCAACAATTGTCAGTATTTCCTGTACATCATAATTCAATTGAAATATATACAAAATCTTATGCAATGATCTTAGAATTGTCTGCATCTAGCAATTCAATCATAATTACCAACAATTTAATAAAATAGAATGACTCGTCATTCTATGAATATGCATGTTCATAACTAATAACAATAAGTTCATTATTTCTTCTTCTGAACAAGAAAATTTTATGTAGTCTATGCTCATTTGACTACTTGACTTGCAATTTTCATGTTGCAATGTCTAACAACTCCCTGAAATGTCCTCAACTTCATGAGTTAACAATATTTTAGTTGTTGGTAACAATTATTTCCATGCAATAATATATATGCATGTACTTACAAAACACATTCAATCATTGCATTTAGTATACAATTCTATCTCTTATTATGCATGAGTTCAATTCTCAATGCATACTTATTCAGTGCACCTTGCATTGAATTACATAATGCTCTTTATCACAGTCATGTATCTCACCATCCATGAGTTGGAATTTTGGCCAATGTGTTGACACATTCTCCACGCACTTCCTATTGTCTTCCCAATTAATTTTATGCCTTCCTTTTGGACCCGAACACTACACCATGAATATAATTTTGTGATGTTCATTAGTGTTAGAAAAAAGGTTGCAACCCAAGTTTTATTTAAAGGTAGGAATATTTTAGTACATGTGTGGCTCATAACCTTTCCATATCCAACCATGTCTTAGTCTCATACATGACTAGCTAACTAGCATTCATTCCTATAACAAGTTCTTATTTTTAATTCTTTGGTTATTACCACATAACAAAATTAACATGACATTCTACTATGTCAGTGTGTGCATTCAGAAGCTAAAAAGATTTGAATTAATACAGGCCTCCAGCCTTTACCACATCCAATGGTAAGCATTCAATAATATAATCATGTGATTTTATAAAATAACTCTGGATGAGGAAATTCTTACCTAAATTGCCTTTCAATAATTATGCAAAAAGAGTAATAAAAAAGTCATACATGTATGACTGCCATTAATAAATTTTATACTACCTGAATGTCTGATGGTAGTAGAGGCTTTCATGCTTCTTTTATCAAACTTATAACCATCACTTCAACTCTCTATTGCTTCCCTCCTTATGCAATAACATCACCAACAACACTTGCAAACATACAAGCATTCTTTCCTCTGACTGACCTAGCAAGCCATAACATACTTGCTACCACAAAAATTGCGGCAACTTCTTTCCCATGTGCAACCTTTCCTTGTTGAACCCAAAAGTATTCAATTCTTCCTAGATTCCTCAATCTTCTTGTGCTCTCATTGTAGTCATTGTACATGACTATTTCTACCCTAAGCACTTTCGACGCAGTTCCCCTACCTTAGCAGGGTCTGCTGACCTCCCAGTCAAAGGATCTTTCAATCTTCTGAGTCAAATTAACCCTTCGGGCTCATGATTGAACCCAAAACAATTATACATTGACCCCCTTTTTTCCTTTAGGAGATGGTCCTATGAAACACGCGCCCTCTATTTGTGTGCTTTTGAAATGTTGAGTTTCAGGCGCTAGATCCTTTTTCATTAACCCCTTCCTTCCTATATGTTGAGTTTCAGGCGCTAGATCCTTTTTCATTAACCCCTTCCTTCCTATGGCCTTGGGCTACGACCTCATGGAAACAATATCATTGTGGGCATGGGAAAGAGTGGTTTTAGGCCAACTTGATTTTCGCCCCGCAATTCTCCTCCAGCTACCATGCATTAATTTTTTAAAACCATGGTATAAATTGTGGCCCGCTCTCAGATTTTTAACATCCAAGAGAGTTCTGGCCCCACAATCCATCTCGTCTGTCGACTTCCAATCCCTTAGAGATGATCTGCGATCAACGACTGTTATCTATCCTCCCTTTTCAACCTTCTTTCCTCCTTCAACACATGATCCCATATCTACATGATCTGTCGACATGTAGCTCCCTTCCAAATCAACAGCTATGGTTGATTCTGGCTCTCCGACCCTTCTTGTGTGCTTACCTCTAGATCCAACGGTTGCTGGTCCTTCGTGCTCAGACCTAACAGATGGGATTTGTTCCTCTCCTCTGCGCTTCCTTTGTTATGTTGGACATTGATCAAATGGTCCGGGATCCTCCCCACAACTGATCTGACGACTTTTGTCGCTCCTCCTCTTGAGCTTTTGATTTCTTCCGCCTTGGAAGATTTTTTCCGTGTTCAAAGGCTTCGGCCTTTGACCTTTCTCCTCAAGTCTGAATCTTGAATCTTATATTCACTCTTGTAAGCGTCAACTCTTGTAAGCTTTAGGACTTAGAATGAGTATGTCTCTCACACACTCCTTGCATTATCTCTTATGATATTTTCAATTTACTCAGTCTCCTAAGGGTCTCTACCCTTTTGTTTCCTTTCAAAGGAAAACTTTGTGCCCTCCTGGAAACCTTCTTCTCAAAGCACACCCTGCTGAGAGTTTTCTACAGAGTGTTCAACAGATCTATGAGTATCTTCCTCTAGTACTCTTCTCCCTGAACACGACAAAGATTTCTCTCTTTGCACACTTGCACTCACTCGATGCTCACCTGGTAGAGCCATACAAATTTCTCAGTGACTCTGTCTCTCTCTAAACTCAACACAGAGTTCTTCCTATGCACTCCCTGCACTTTTGTTGATGAAGGTTCAACGATATCTCTCCTGAGCTTCTATGAGGTTAACTTACCTCTGTCAACGCACTGCTTGCGAACAATGTGCACTGCTTGCACTTGAAAATTCAAAGAAGAGAAAAAATTGAAACTTATTCAATACTTCACCAGTTTATGCATTCAAACCATGAACATCATATAAAAACATAATAATGAACACAAATACATAAACACACTATATGTAGGAAAAACTTATTTTCTATTATCTCTGTGAGTGTCTCATAAGTGCTCTGTGAAATTTCAATTTTTTTCTAACACTCGTTGATCTCTGCAACACAATGTGCAATCAACTAGAATTTGTCAGGCCATCAATTCTTAACAAATCCCACAACATTCATAGACCAATCTGATTTAAGAAAAAGTTCATATTTCATTTTATTTCTGAGATCTTCTTTGCTCTGTAATCATTTTCAGGAACTAGCCCTTTTCTCCCAGTCCCCAATCCATGTGATCACGGGCCATGACCAAGCACTAGATCACTAGGTGCTTACTCGGGCCTTCAGCTTCCAAATATTCAGAGAACCATACAACAATCTCTTGGAGTTCCAGATTACCAAACTTGGGACGTAGGGAAGATCAACCATCCAGGTCTACTCAGTATCCAACGACTGACACTTACTATGGAGCCTCAGGTGTTTGAGTTCTGGGTCTTTGTTGTGGGTGGGAAATCCCTCCTATAGAATAGAACTAAGGGTTTTATCATGCATGCAGAAATGACCTAAAGATTCTTACTTTTTACCATCATCCCATGCCTAGACACCCATTACTCATATGTAAATACAAGGCTCAAGAGATTAAGTTGACGTACCTTACTCTTTATGTTTGATGTCGATCCCTTTTTGCGCTTGGTCATTCTTTGACTACAACTCTCCTCCCAATGGTGACCTACATTCACTAAAGACAAACAAAGAACTCCACATGTGTTTGATCTATGAACTAACGGGTTAGAGATTCAATCAATCATACAATCAATATTCCAATAATGACAATCTCATATGGCAGGACGGTAAAAACAATTATTTTATTAACTTCACAATCTCATCCTAGGATCTTCTTCCACTGTCTTCTGACTTCTTTTCTCTATACTTCTCGTTGCACAAGGATGGCTAAAGGTTGGGACAAAGGGAATGCTCAATCAGGTATAGTTTCTTTACTATAATTCTCCTCCTTTCAAATGGGACCCCTAACCCTTCTTTTATAGGCTAGAAGAAGCTAGGTATGTGGTCGAGTGACCAACCATGCATGGACGAAAGGTTTAGTTAACTTACCCAAAGTTGTGTGTTTCGTTAGCAACTTTCATTTTTCCATGCTTTTGTAGGTACACATGGGTTGTCTTAGGTCAGCTAGCATGTAGACACATTCAATAATGGATCAGGGTGTGTGGGTCTTTATAAAAGGGGTTTTAAAGAAGATTTGTTCAACAGTGTTTTGGCAAAGAAGGAATCTGAGATGGCCTGATGCCAGGTAAGCATTCCTAGTGAAAATTAGGGTTATAACAGATACCCCCTAATGTGTGAGGTCAGAAGAGCATCTGATGGCCGAAATACATTAACAATCTTCATCGATGTGCCGAACAAGTGAGCCCAGGGACCAGAAATCAAGAGGTTCCATCTGCAAAATAATAATTGTCTCACCGAGTCAGTCATACCCATGCTTAGGATAAAATAAAATCATGGCTACCAATCAAATACAATGTAGATCCATGTCATATAACTATATAAAGTGTAGCCACAAGCAATACATAGTGGAGCTACATCTCAAAATCAAAAAGATATACAAGTAGAGTATCCATCTTCTAGAAGTTGATAAGGCCTGATGGCTGGAGATGAGGTCTTCAGAGCTCGAGAAACAACTTCAAAATCTTCAAAACTCAGGTAGGAGTGTAATATGAGTGTACGAATTCATGACCTAGAGGTCTTCGACGACTCGTCTGTCATGAACTAGAGAATCTTGATGATCAGACTGAAGGCTTCATTGATTTTGAACAAAGACTTGATTGGACATTCAAGATAGTCTGACATGAGGGAAAGAGACAAACTACAGAGGGGCCAACTCAAGCTTGGTAAAAAATTCCCTTAGACAATAGCATGACAAATGATGAGACTCAGGAAACATGGCATTGACATAAGTTCACAAGGAAGGAGGCGACGCAAACTCTCCATATGTTTGGAAGAATAACCAAACTGAGGAGGACACATATCTATGTAGCAAGAAAAACTTCCTAAGGTCATATTAAATCCCAGGGTTTGACGAACAAACGAAAAAAATTGATTTATACAAGGGCAACTCATTGTGCTACCAAAAAAGAAAATTCTTTTCCCTTCCTCTTTTTGGGGTATATTTGATTTCTTTGTCTTTTTCAATAATTTTGGAAAAAGAATAAAAGAATACTATGTTACAAAGGAGGGATGAGTGTTTCAAACATACAAGTTCGAGGCACAAGGAAAAGACTAATGTTCAAAGTAAGGACACTCAGGAAAAATCCACCAGGGGCCAAAGGTGTCAAGACGTAGATGCAAAGTGCTACAGGGCTTTCGTATAAGGCATGCTTCAGATGGTTTAGTTGAGAGCAACATGGAGCCGACATTAGGCCAAAGATGCGTGCATGAAAATGCGATTAATAAGACACACAATGGTAACGTCCTTCGATGTAAGTTTAAAAATCCCAGAGAAGGTAAGCTCGACAGTTTTTCATATTTAGAGAGTCTGAAAAAATGTAAACGGAGACTCCACTGGGGTACCTTTTTCGAAGGTAGTCTAGTTGGTTCGAAAAAGGGGTAAATTAGCACCGAAAAGACGTCTATTCAAAACCATTTTAATGAGTGTGATAAAGACAAGATCACTCGGCCTTTTTTTTATTTTTAAGGAGTCTGAAAAAATCTTAACTATGGACTCCGTTAGGAATGTTCTTCTAGACCATTTTAATGAGTGTGAAAGAATAGGGTCACTCGACGATATTTTCAATTTTAGGGAGTCTGAAAAGAGCTTAACTATGGACTCTGTGGGGGTTCCTTTTTTGTACATTTAGTCCCTCAGGCTTGAAAAAGGGTTAAAATGATACCAACGGGTACTCTTCTAGAGAAATGAAGTTCCTTAAAGTATACCTTTGTTCATACAGTTGACCATCTAGACTAAAAAAAGGGTAAACTACCATCGGATAGACGTGACTTCAAATTTCAGTTTAATGAGCGTGAAAGGCCACAAGATCGCTCGACAAGCTTTTCATATTTAGAGGGTTTGAAAAGGGCTTAAAAGAAGACCCATTATGTTCTTTGGGAGTCCTGAGGGTGAGGTCAAGAGTGAAAAGGAAACATGCAAATGAGACTCAAATTTGTAATCAAGAAAAACTATGGAGGACTCCCGAGCCTATAGTCGTGGACACCGTCATGCAACCAAGATCTACCAAGGGCATCAATGTTATGGTAGGATCTACCACCAAATTACGAAACTTCTAAAGAAGTAATGAGGATTTTGTGTCATAACTCGGTGGGATCGATCCTATGGCAAAGCGGAAAAGATGATGAGATAAAGAAAGTGGGAGTGGAATCCTGATTTAAATGCAATGAGCTGGGAAAAAATAACTTTTTACCAAAGGACCGTCCAAATGCACAAATATCAAAAAAATTTCCAAATACCCAAAGGAATACCTCCCTTGATAATCCAAAGAAAACTCCCGAACCATCTTAAATGATTTTCAGTTTAGAAAAAATGACAAAAGGGTCCCAAAATTGACAAAAAAGGGCCAAAAAACTCTATAAATAGAAGCTAGCAACCCATTATCACAATTGTTAATTCAGAAATTGACTAAAATACAAAACTACCCCTTTATGAAAATAATTGATTCTAGGAGCTTCGGTGGACAAAACAACCATCTGCTTGGACCAAGTAAGTATAAACTCTCTCCTCTTACAATTTAAACCTTTATTTATTCTTTTAGTTTAAAGTTTTGGTGGGGCATTGACCTTCAAAAGGTCGGCCCTAGGTCCATGCGGGCTGTCTTATGACAGGCCGTGTGTACACTCGGGCAGAGGAAAAACTGCATGCGTGTACACACGATTGTCAACATTATAGCCCACGTAAACCCTTTATTTAATGGAAATTTTTTTAAAAAGCAAGGGTTAACCATCCTAAACTTGTTTTTTTGCAGGATATATGTTCACTGGAGGGAAAGAGAGCATGAGGAGATTAGTGAGTTGGTCGGGGAAGACCCTAATTTTGTTGCTTCCTTAATGCAATGTGGGTTGCTCAAGTTCTCGCTATGTCCTTTTATGCGAGCACAACCTAGGCTACTGAATGCCTTGGTTGATTATTGGCATCCCAACACAAAGGCCTTTATGTTAGAGAGGTAGTCATTGGTGCCTAGTACAGAGGACATATAGTTTTTGACTGGCCTCTCCAGGAGAGGGGAACCAGTCAATTTTTGGACATTTTCTTCAGAGCCTCATAACATATCGGAATTGATAGGACTTTATTGTGAGGCTGGTACAGACCGATCGAGCTCTTAGATGCCAATAAGCAAGATCACCGATTTATCACTGAAGGTGATTGTGTTGCTTATTGGGTGGATGACTGGTTCTGCAGATCTACATCAGGTATCCCATGCACAGATGAACTGTGCAGTCCAATGCTTAAATGCACAAATATTTGACTGGAGCACTACACTATTGGATGATATGAAGAGGTAGCTGACAGATTGTCGGTTGCAGACGTAGAGGAACTTTGGGTTTAGGATGATTCTATGCTCTTTCTTCTTTGAAAGAGTTCCTATTTTTAGTCCTCAAGCGGTGGTACGACAACATCAGGCCTCTCTTCATACGGTTTGCAGATGGGATGTATTAATTCCATGACAGGGTGGTGGAAGGACCAATGAGTCATTTGATGACGACTTATTTTCTTGGTTGTCATGATAGATCCTAGTCATAGAGGATTACCCTTATGTTGGGATTGATTTCTTGAGAGATTCTGAGATACGGGGACCTCCTGGTGAGGAGCGAGGAGAGATGGGTAAGTTTTCATTAGTTTCTTTTTGTGAAACATATGTAATTTTTATGTTGTTTTTCATATATATCATTTTTTTACACTACAATATTTGACATGTATGTGTCTATTATGTGCAAATGTGGGACCAGTGCAACATGCGGATTACGCAAGGAATATGCGTCGTCCTCGGCCAGGGGCCGCACCTACCATTGCAGGGGGACCAACAACAACATGAGAGCTTCCAGCTGGTGAGGCTGAGAGGTTTTTGAAACGAGTTGAGCGAAACTTTACCTTGCTCACCCACATAGTCCCTATGGAAAAGATTGAGGATCTGCCACCATCTATGAATCCTCATGCAGTGGGGGCACCACGAATGTGGGTTCGACTATTTCGACGTTTGGAAAACACTGTTGATCATTACAACAAGGCCCACAGGCCCTGACCTTAGTTAGTCTAGAATTTTCACGTCCCGAGAGCACTACTCGTATATATTTTTTGAGGGCATAAGACCCATGACTCGTTACTGGTCATATTTTTGAGGCGCTTGCGTCCACCTATGTACTTTGATGATTATGATATTATATATGGATTTTTATGTCTTTTTATGTCTTATGGATCATATTTTCCTTTAAAAATGTATTTTACATGTTTATGTGTATGTATTTTTATATTTTTGCGAGATGCTAGTCTAAAATTTGATTAGCTAGAGTATCTATAACTTGGTTTAATATCCTAGGTCAAACATGAAAATATGTAATATAATCAAAGCTTTGTTCTAAGAGATGTACCCTAAGGAATTGTCAGTGTAAAGTCAGATCATGAACACGGTAGGCTCTATTTAACTGAGACACAACTAGCTAAGCATCTAAATAGACCCAGAGATGAGAGATACCAAATGACAGGGCATCACAAAGCAACTCAATAACTACATTGTACTCAATGACACTATTTGTAGTGTCACCTAAGCATATACCTCTGGAAGATAATAACTAGCCTCGAGGTGTAAAAATTACCCAAGCTACAGAGGAAAGCCTCCAAGCGTTCCAGCTAGCACCATATGCGTACCCAATGAACACATATACTTCACTTGACATCTACCACAGTGACAAAAGATAACATAAAAAATGACATGTCCATAATACTAAAAGAAACTAGAAAGTAATAGTACAAAGACTATACATATGTTACAAAAATTTACCCAAGGTGACCTACCTGTGAGTAATACTTCTTGAGGTAGAGCCCATTTCTAGGCTCTGCCAAAGCATTTCCCTCAAATTCAACCAGTCGATAAGCACCCTTTTTTAGAACCTGTTTTATGATGAAAGGTCTGAACCACATGGGTTTGAATTTTCCTACCCCCAGGGGGTCCTTATCTTGGTCATAGACCAAGACAAGGTCGCCTTCAAAGAAAATATGAGGATGAACGGATCGATCATACTGACACTTGACCTTATGTTTGTGAGCCTCATTGGCCATGGCTGCATCACGACGCTTCTCATTGAGCCACTCAAGCTATAATAATAGTTCTTCAAGTGGAGAAGTGTATGGAAATAACTGTACTGCCAACTTTAGGGATGAGATCTGACATTCAATAGGCAAGACTGATTCCAGCCCGTAAATGAGTTGAAAAGGTGAGAAACCAGTTGTAGTCTTAACAAATGTTCGATAAGCCCATAATGTTGAGTATAACATCAAATGCCAATTTGACTTGGTTGAGTTGATCGTTCGCTGTAGGATGGTCTTAAGAGATTTATTTACAGCTTCCACCTGACCATTTTCTTGGGGATAGTAGGGTGACGAATGTTCTTACCAAAATCCAAGATTTGATGTTAACTCATTCATCATCTAGTTCTTAAAGTGACTTCCATGGTTAGTGACAATATCTCTCAGGATGTCAAACCTTGTTATTATCTGGTTGAATAAAAAGAGAGTTGCAGTCTCCCCATCATCTTTAAACATTAGCATAGCTTCGACCCACTTCGTTAAGTAGTCTATGGCTACAATGATATAACGATGCCCCCTATATGAAGGAGGGTTTCATGTAGTGTAATCAATCCCCCACTTGGTGAAGGGACCAACTGTGATGATAGGAAACATGGGAGCGGGATGTGTCCTCATCTTCTGAGAAAATATATGACATGGGTGGCACTTCTTGACTGATTCGATACAATCTTTGATTGGTGTCGGCTAGAAGTAACCTTCTCGTAAAATATTTTGGGTTGTTTCCAACCCAGACAAATGAATGCCACATGCTCTAGTATGGAAATTGTTAAGCACGATAATTGCTTCTTTGTGAGTGAGGCATCGACGCAGAATGCAGTCAATACCTCTCTGATACAACGTATCATTGAGTATAAGATAATTCTTAACCTGATGGTGTATATGATGATGCTCATCACGAGAAGTAGAGGTGGGGCACTTCAAAGTCTGGATATAGACAAGTATATCTCTGTACCAGGGATCTAAAGATGCAATCAAAAACATATCTCCTCTGATAGGCGACTCTTCAGGCATAACATCACCTGACTCAACTGGAAGTTATGAAATAAGTTCTACGAAGACCAGTGAATTTTTGGATTTCACTGAAAAGAAATCTAAGTCAAATTCATAAAGGATGACTACCCATCTACTGATCTTTCCTCCTATTACCCGTCATGTCAACATGTATTGAAACGGATTCACAATGGTAATGACGGTGGTATTGCGAAACATAACATAATGACAGAACCATTGAACATCATGGACTACTACCAACACAAGTTTTTCAATATGATAATAATTGAGTTCTAGTCCGAATAAGCCTCGGCTCAGGTAATAGATCACATATTCTGAGAACAAATCATCTTCTTGAACTAATACCATGTCGATGGTTGACTCTGCTGTAGCCAGGTATAATAAGAAATCTTTGTTATAGTTACGTGGCCAAAGCAGAGAGGCAATTGTGAGGGCATGTTTCAACACTTTGAAAGAGTGTTGAACGACATCGTCCCAACAAAAAGGAACATATTTCTTCAATAAGCGCATAAAACCCTTTGTGATCTTGGCATATTTGGCGATGAAACACCTTAAAAAATTTGCCTTGCCTTGTAGACTCTGAAGTTGAAGGATTGTGTGTGGGGGAGGCAACTGAATTATTGCCTCAACCTTAAGAGGATCGACCATGATCTCTATTGTTGACACTATGAAACCTAACAAACGTCCTGATGTTATGCAAAAGCTACACTTGTTTGGATTCAAGTGAATCTAGAAGTAGCGACATTGCTCAAAGATAAGTCAGAGGTGTGTGGGATCATTCATTCTCTTGCGAGATCGAGATGCCAAATCATCTAAATAGGCCTCGAATATATGCTTGAGATCATGGAAAGAAAATGACATGGCCCGCTGAAAGGTCACTCAAACATTTTTGAGACCAAAGGGCATCTTACGATATGTCAATGTACCCCATGGAAAAGTGAATGTCATTTTGTGCTGGTCTTCGGATTTGATTTGTATTTGATTATATCCCAAAAAACCATCCATGAAAGAAAAGGCCTCACAACCTTCACATTCATCAATGATCTAGTCGCTGAATGGTGTGGGAAAATTATCTTTTTGATAATCCTTGTTCAAATCATGGAAGTCCGTACATACACAAATCCTGCCATGTTTCTTATTGACTGGCATAGGATTTGACACCCATTGGGTCAAATGGATAGGATAGATAAAACCGACTTTTAGCAGTTTCTCAACTTCAACCTTAATGGTTGCTGCTTTCCTGGGATTAAATAGATGAAGCTTCTGCTGAACAGGCTTGGCATCTAGATAAGTTGTGATTTCATGTTCGACTATTTTTGGATCGATGCCTGGCATTTCCTTGTAACACCAGGCAAAAACATCGAGGAATTATTTAAATAGATTTGTGTAGATTTTAATCTCTCTGGGGGTACATTCAACTCCGACGAAAACATTCTCCATGACTCCAGGGGTTCTAGAGATATTGATCGATATGGTTTCAGTGATAGTTTCCATATTACCCTCATCATAAACGTCATGTGTAGATAAGGTATTAATAGGACAAGACCTATCTCCAGTCATAGTCAAGGTTGAATTCTCCATCTTCGATTATGCTTAACTCTGGGAGGAGGTATGATCTATGATGGAGATCGTCCTAGGGTTTGTCTAGAATAGTCATTGCTTCAATTACTTCTTCGTCGGAGGGCAAGACTAAGTCTAACAAATAGGTGTCAGTGAGAGAACCTTGAGCCCAAATAGGCTCTAGAATCAGATCTAACTCTTGTGCAGGAGTTGGATCTGTGTCGGCCAAAGCTTGCTGGACTAAGGAGTATGCTACTTCAGTTGCGAACAAGGGCATGGACATGCTAGGGTGCCATGTCCCTTCCATTGCGGTCGAAGGGGAAGGAAGTATCCACAAATTGTTGAAGTAAGTCGTGCAAAATGACAAAACTTGGAAAATCTCAACCTTATGGTGGTCAGATATGAACTTGACATCGCCTTGAGGAGGCGGGTAATCAAAGGTACCCATCAAAGATGGGCACAAACCAACCACTACGTTGAATATGCATGGTTGGGGATTATCAATCATCAGGATCGTGGATACCCCCAATGAAGGGTCGGTTCTGGAGAAAGACAATTGATCAATGGTCACAATCCAGTCCTCATGTGGAAACAACAAAACCTAGAAAACTGTAGCAACCACTGCTTGCATGGAATAATTCTAATGTCTTCCTAACAAGATATTGTAGTCGAGGGACGGGTCGACTACTTCTACCTCGATGCACACGGTCTTCCCTTCGAACTGCATGAGGAAAGAGGGAATGATACCTTGTGGTCAAAACGAACAACCGTTGAAAGCAGTGAGAAGAGTAGGTGACGGAGACAAAACATGCTGGCCAATGGCCTTCCAACATGCCAACGACATAACGCATGTCGAGGCGCCCTCATCAACCACCATGCAGAAAATATTTCAAGTAAAATTTTTCATGGGGTGAGCCACTACTATCTAAAATGCTACATGGTAAGGAAGACAAGGTTTTAAGTTAGTTGTATCCAGCATGATTGTACCTGGATTAAAAGTCTTGGTAGATCCTAACGTGGCTAACAAAGATTTCCTCTGGGAAGGGCAGCTTTGGAGGACCTCCAAAGTGGACATCGCACAAGGGGTTTGAGACAAATCCTCCACCATAAAATAGTTTTGGGCAGCCCTTGCATTTGGGTTGTGAGAAGCTTTCTTGAACGCACATTTTGGGATGTGTGTCATTGTTTCACCCAAAATCTTCTTGATCTAGAGAGGAAGAGATGGGAGTTCAACTTCTTTTCCCTTCTCAGAATTGCTTGGTTTATTGTAGTCATGTGCTCTAGTCGATATAAAATCATCACCCTTCATCATATACACATTCGTGGATGTGGGATTGTTCGAAGACGGAGAGTGTCCTTGACTTCCCCCTTCCACGCTTGTAGAGGCTTGGGTTAGGTTTTTCCCCTGTTGAAATGGATTGGTTAACACGGTAGGTTGTTGTTGTGTCACAAAATTTTGGGCCTCTGTAAGATGAGGACATTGGTGGGTCGGGTGGTCTTCCGCACACAAGTTTCACGAATACCTCGCCTTCCGTTTCTCAGTGTTTCTCCCACCAGCATTATTAGTGGGTTAATTATCCCCCATACCCTTCTTTCGTTATTTTTTCTTTCCTTCAGGCTGTTGGGTGGCCTTTGGATTTGTCGATTGCACTGTGTGTACAACCGGCGTGTGGGTAGGGGGAGCAGCCAAAACAGTAGTTTGGCTGGTCATTGTGTGTTGTATAGACAATTACTGCAATTGCTTTGTCAATTGCTCAGCAAGCTTTGTTTGTGCTGAACC
>CBVK0100201723.1:0-16194 GCA_900067695.1 Picea abies | reverse complement strand
CCGAGATCTACACTCTTTCCCTACACGACGCTCTTCCGATCTCACAAAAGAGGTTTTTTAAAGAGTTGTTCAATAGTGCTTTGGCAAAGAAGGGATTTGTGATGGCCTGATGTCAGGAAAGCATGTATGGTGCAAATTAGGGTTATAACAAAATCTAGTGCGAAATGGGAGGTTGGGCTTCATGTCTTAGATCTAGATTTGACATTGGTTGAATGCCATGATTTGATTACTACTATATGATCCATTTATCTACAACAATTATAGACAAGAAACAATATATGTAACTCCAATGGATGTCATACATGTAACCCATGTGTTGGGAATGTTCGACAAAACACATATTCGAACATAGTATGAACACCTTCAGTAACCACTCATACAACCAGATCAGATATCAACACACTCATGTTTTTACGTGGTAAAATCCCTGTGGGTAAACATCCATGGCCACAAGAAATGCGACCACTTGAGGCAATTTGTTAATGCAAAAGATAATTTATTACAGAGAGTTTCCCACAATCGATCATTGAAAAATGACCCTCCATGCTCTTTAAGTAGAGATCATAGACCAATCATACGCTAAGCCATGGATCAATGTAGCCATTAATATTGAGGATAATATGATTTGTCTGATCACTCTATCTCAGGAACATATCGTGACCGTTAGATTACAAATGCGTACTAAAGAAACACACTTTAACCTAACAACACATTAGACCAAGTTTATATTAACTAACTCCTAAGTATATAAATATCCTAACTCGATGTGTAGCTCCTAAGTGAATGTGTAGCTCGATGTGTTTTCTACGCTGATTTTGAACTGGATATTTGGTGAGCTTGATGGTACTCTGATTTTTGCATAAGAGGGTGGTCAGATGCTGCTGCTGGAATCCAAACTCTGAAAGGATTTGTCGAAGCCACAAAGCTTCTTGACTTGCATTAACCGTTGCTTGATACTCTACTTCTTCTGAAGAAAAAGAAATAGCCTATTGTTTCTTACAATCCCAAGTGAAAAGTACAATACCAAGGATAAAAACATAACCTACAATAGACTTTCAATCATCAGGGTCGTCAACCCAATTCGAATTAGTGAAACCAACCAACAAAGGAGTCCCTCATGAAATGTAATGTATCCCCAACTGAACTATGCCTTAGATATATTGAAGCATCCTTTTATCTTCTTTCCAATAACTTTCATGGGGTGTTTTCATATACTGGGAAATAATACCAACAACAAAGGAAATATCAGGACGAGTATGTGTCAAATATAAGAGGCTACCAACTAAATGACGGTACAAAGTGGAAGAGAGAAGGGGATGGTTTAGAATCATCCATGTGAAAGCAATGAAGAAGGTCACAAGCATACTTATAATGGGAAAGAAAAATTCCTTCCTTGGTTTGCAATACTTGGAGGCCAAGAAAGTAATGAAAATATCCTAAGTTTGTCATTTCAAATTTATTTTTGAGGTTGGATTCCACATGGGTAAAAGTTTAGGGTCGCTACCAAAGAGGATAAGGTCATCAACATAAGGAACAAGTATTATGATATGGCTTCCTAATTTCTTGGTATAGACATTAGGGTTTGAATGACATTCAGAAAAACCAATGTCAAGAAGAAATCTATCCATTTTGGCATACCAAGCTTGAGGATCTTGCTTAAGACCATAAAGATATTTCTTAAGGTGACAAACAAGGATGGAGTCATTTTGGAAATAACCAGGAGTTTGTTCCATGTGTTGAAGTTTGAGTATCTTAAGAATATATTATTATTGTATTCATATTGTATTAAACCAAGACAAAACCCTAAAGAATAATATTATATTATATTTGTTAAGTCGACCATATTGTGCCTTTGTAAAAGTTGGCCCTATTGTGCCTTGGAAAAATTCAATTGTAAATTAGAATGGTAACGTGTACAAGTCGACCCTGACCTATTTCTGGGTGCCTCAACTTGTATTTATAAGAGGCTAGGTGTCTCACTTGGAGAACACATACAAAAAGAAATCTCACACAAGTTAGAAGTATGAAAGTTTGAGGAAAGAAATCTCACACAAGTTAGAAGTATGAAAGTTTGAGGAGGAGACACAACTACAAAGGAAGGGTGTTACAGTGAAGGGTTTTGGTTATCTATTGGAGGACTATCTTGGTCTAGTGGTGCACTACCCTATTCTGGTTAAGGTTTTTAGTTTATTTTCTATTTGGTGAGATCTCTCTTAGGAGAGACATTGTACTTGTTGAAGAATCTATATTGAAGAAGCCTTGCTGGGTTTTCTTCCCCACGAGAGTTTCTGAGGATAAATATTGTGTATATTGTGGATGTCTTTCTTTCAGTGATCCTTATGCATGAAATTATTGTTTTAATAGACCAAAGTTAAATAATACTACACACACTTAACTGGTTAAGAGAAAATTTAACATGGTATCAGAGCGGGCCTGAAATAAGCCATTTGCACAATCTAAAATAAATCGCTGGGGAAACTAAGACCATAGGAAGAATCTCCTAACCCTAGCCCATATTTCCTTGGGTTTGGATTCTCATTTTGACGAAGTTTTGAAAACTGCAACTGTTGCAGCTACTACAACTGCACAAACCCTAGAAGGTGATTTCACCCACTTTTTGGAGGACGCTGGTCAAAGTAAAACCTCCAAGGATCTTGCTTTAGGAGGACGCACCTTTCCCTCGGAGCAGAATCCCCAAATTCACATTTTGAAAATTTAGGGTTTTCTCATAAACCTTAGCTCAAGACGTCTTGGTAGCATCATAATTGAAGTTGGAGTTGTTCACCTTGTCATATCACTCTTTGGTAAGTTCAAAACCTTTATTTGATTTTTTTTTTCATTGTTATATTTTTTTTCAAGGACATGATGGCTCCTAGTACCAAGTTTGATGAGAAGCTTGAAGGTGCCGATAACTTCTGAGCAAGGAAGTATAGAGTGATGTTCATTCTAGAAGAGAATGATCTAGAAGATTTTGTAAAAGAAGAAGTTCCAGAACCAGATGAAGATGAGGCCAAAGAAAAGTACAAAAAGAACCTAGTTAAGGCAAAGAGAATCATTGTTGATTCCATCAAGGCTCATTTGATCCCCCATGTCTCATCATTGACAAATCACAAGAAAATGTAGATTTCATCTTGTAAATACCCATGCAAGAATGAATATTTAAAGTCCATTTGATGGACCTCCCATTTATGTGAGGAAACAAGGGATAGAACAAGGAAGATGGAATTCATTTTGGCGACAGGGGAAAACGTTTCATTATAGTCAATGCCTTCAACTTGAGAGAAACTTTTGGAAACTAATCGGGTCTTGTGTCTTTCAACACTTCCATTTGATGCATACTTAGTTCTATACACCCATTTACATATGACAAGTTTTCTTCCTTTCATAATGGGTACAAGATCCCAAGTATCGTTCGCCATTAAAGAGTGATACTCTTTAACTGCGTAGTGTAAGTTATTAATCTATGATCCATATCCATGAGTATTAGTCGCNNCTGACCAACAATTCTCATGATTTGAATAGTCCACTTAGCACTCATTGCATCGGGTGATGCTCATAGGGGTGAAGAAGTGGGATTGAAACCAACGAAATGAATCGCATAGCATCAATCATCACTTACAGGCCTTGCACCTGGTAACTAGGACTTCCCAGGTGGTCACCCATCCCAAGACGCCTCTGGATCAAGCGTGCTTAATTGTGGAGTTTTCCCCACAATCAAGCCCACTTAGATTGCAACTAATACTCATGGACATGGGTCATAGATTAATGACTTACACTACGCAGTTAATCCCAAAAATAATATCTAATATCTTACATTGTGGAAGCCCCTATATGCTTAAGTGATACTCTTTATTCATTGTTGTGTCCTAATCTGGATGACCTAAAGTTTTTACAAATGTTTCTGGATCATGGGTCTCTAAAACTTGATCCAAATTGTGAACGATTCTGACGCTGATTTGAAGGATCACCAACAAGTTCACCAGCTGCTTTGCATGTTGAACTAGGAAGTGGAAGTGCTGATGTGGGTTCATGTTCAATGGACTCATCTAGAGGAAGGTGAGCAGGTGAAAGTGGATTTTTATCCTCACTATCATCCTCTGAAGAAGAAGAAACCAAAATAGGAACATAAGATGATACAAATTTCAATGATGGCTCACAAGCCGAAGATGGCACAAACATCGATGATGGTTCGCAAGTCGAATATGGTACAAACACTGAATTAGGATCGTAGGCCAAGATATTTTCACCAAATTTAACATCTCTTCTAATAATAATTTATTGGAATGATGTTGAAGAAGTCTGTAACCTTTGACATCTTCAGAATATCCAACAAAAATACACTTCTCACTTTTATGCTATAAATATTTCCTTTTCTCATTAGTAATGTGAGCCCATTCTATACTACCAAATACATGGAAGTGTCTTACATTTGGCTTAATTTTATTACATTCTTCTTTCAATGTTAAATTTTTTAGAGTCTTTGTGGGAGTGTGATTTACTATGTAATTTGCACGGTTGATGGATTCCACCCAATAATGAATATTTAATCCGTTAGATTAAATCATATAATTAGACATTTATTTTGATGTGTGATTCTTTCTCTCAACAACACCATTTCACTGTGGTGTGTATGGAACAATATGTTGGATATGAATGCCCTGTGCAGTGCAATAAATTGTAAATTTATTGTTCACATATTCACCTCCATTATTTCTTCTTAACCTTTGAAGTTGATGTCCATATTTGTTTTCTACAAGGGCCTTGTAGGCCAAAACATTTTCAAAAAATTCACTCTTAAGTTTTAAGAAGTAAACCAAATTGCGTGTGGAGAAGTCATCAATGAAAGTTACGAAACACTTGCACCAAGAGAAAGAAGGAGAAGAAAGAAGACCATACAAATCACTGTGAATAAGCTATAAAGGGGCCGAGGCGTTCCAAGAGGCACGCTTGTCAAAATTGTCCCAATAATGTTTTCCGATAACACAACCAACACAAACACCATATCTGCAAGAAATGAGAGGAAGACCAATTACCATGTGTTGATTACATAGTTGCTGCAATGAGCGATATTTTAGATGACCAAGCCGCTCATGCCAAAGTTTACTTAGGTCATTGCTATGAGAAACAAAAAGTGATGGAAAAGATGATGACCCAAATTTGTCAAACTTGTACAACCTGGTAATATCATCAATAATTCTAGTTGCGAGGACATTCCTAGGATATTTTAAATCCTTGATTACAACTTGGCGAGGTTAAAACTCTACAGTTTTACGTTCACTATAATGAGTGATCTGATACATTGATAAAAGGTTGCAGGAAATAATTGGAACACATAATACATCATTGAAATGACCATTATCTACCTGAACTGTTCTAGACCCTACAACACTAAGAGATCTATCATCACCGACAAATATTTTCTTAGTGTTACATTCATTTAGAGAAGTAAATATGGCGTTATCCTTAGCCATATGATAAGATACTCCAGAATCAATAAGACATTCATCATAAGAAGTAGAAGTTGCATTGAAAGAGAAACCAGAAACAAAAAGTGCATGTCCATGAGAAGAAGAAGATGAATCAATATTGATGCTATGCTTCTTCATTGCTTCTTCTAAGGCTTCCATATTTTTAGAACATTTAGACTCCACATGACCATATTTCCCACACAATTTGCAATGTTTGTCAATCTTTTTACTTTTGGATTTTTCTCCTTTGTCACCATTAGGAGAAGAAGTTGGTGGAGAGGGTTTGAGACCCTTGTTTTGCTTGTTGTTGTGGCAAGGATGTTGCTTCTTAGGATTCTTGGATTTTCGTTTCTGTTGGATCACTAAGGATTTGTTGGATATACCTGCAGTGCTAACCAATCCAATTTTCACAAGCTTATATTGCTCTCGAATCAGAGAATCACAAACTCAAGAGAGGGTTCTTTATAATATCTCCCTAGAGCTTCTTTGGTGGCATAAAAGGTGGTGCAAACCCCCCTTCTCTCCAAGGACTGCGAGGCCTCCCAGTCTAGGATCTTTCGACTTCCCAAGTTGAAATAGCTCTGTGATTCCCTGCTGGAACCTTTACAATAAAAATTCATAGGTCCTTTAGCGAAACCTCACCCTGCGCGAACTAACACTGTGCATAAAGTTTCCTCCAAGTGACCACCCGCTACGACCACACACCTATCCGAAAAGGTGTGTCATGATTTCTCGTGTTGGGTATATGATTCAACCCAACTCTCTGTCTTTCGAACTCTTGAACTCCCGAAATATATCACCTTAGATCAACGGTCTAAGACTTCTTGTGACTCAATGGTCCAGATCAATTCTTCGCAAATCGGGACTTCGCGTTTCGGCTATTGGAAGACTGCTCATCTCCCTTCCTCCGATACCCGAAATTGTGAATTCTTTGAACTCCTCTTAAATCAAATCAACAGTTCACAACCTTCCACGGTTTCAACGACTATGATTAAATTGTGATTTTGCTTTTCACGAGTTTTCACAGCGTCTACCTTCAACTCCCCGATTTAAGAATCAACGAAACATTGATCTGTTGCCACGTGTTCTACCTCAATGAATGACCACGATCGTTTCACGATTTTGGATTTCACGAAATTCACTCTGAAGGATTTCTCCCGCTCAATCCTCCATACTTGTTCTTCCTTCAAACTTTCAATTTCTATGCTCCACCTTTGAACGCTTCAACTCTTCAAAACTTACAAATTTTCCAAGTGTTTCCTTTCGAATCTTAGAACCACTACTCCTCCTGAGATTCTGGAAAATGAAATCTAAAACTCACCTTGGCGCACACTTTCACTCTGCCTCTTTTCAAAATACTTTTTGATGCCCTCCTAGCATACTCTATGCTCAACTTCTTGAGCCTTCAAACTTACAACGAGTTTTCCTCTACTCACACTCCTTGCGTTCAATATGCACTCTCTACATATGAAAGTCCCCCACTATCTCTTCTGAACTTCGAGTCAAAAAGACTCCCTCACATGCACTCCTTGCGCTCAATATGCACTCCTTGCATAACTTACAGAAGATAAATACTTAGAGACTTATTTAATTATTCATTCTCCATGAACCTCATACATTCAAAAAATACACAATAATAGTCAAACAATATCAACACTATACAATTGAATCAATTTTCTCAGTTCTATTTATTTCAAAGAAAAAAACATCATTACAGTCGCTATCTCCTACAGATATAGAAAACACAATGAAAAAGTTGTCTAAGGACCCAGAGCCTCTTCGCTCTTATTCCTCCTATCTAAATCTTATCACCTTCTACCTTGGCAGTTACCTACCTAGCTTGATTACATGTAACCTAATGACTAATCATGCAATTATCCTATGCCTGTAATATATTACAGTCGTGTAAAGGATTTACAATTGTTCTGTCCTTTCAAATGATGGATCGACTTCATAGACATCTAAATTAAATTAATGAAAAAAATAAAAAAGATCTCCACACCGCTACCAAGATGTTTAAGGTCAGTTTTGGATCCTTCGATGCGTTGAGGTGTCGGCTTCGCTTCCACCTCCACTTCTTTTTGATGTGATAGTGATGCTCCTGCATCATACTCCTCTGGCCAAAATATTCATGGACTCCTGTCCATGAGCTCTCGCACTGTTTTTCCATGCTTCAAAATATCAGTTTTAGTTACCCAACTTGAATCTTCCACAGGGTGATCTTTCAACTTTACCAAATATTCAGGATGCATCTTTCTTCTAGTTTTCCTTCCAACTCTCTGTTCTAATATTTTCTCCATCTGAGGTTTTTCTACTGTGGGCATCTGTTTTTCCCATTGAATCTCTTCCTAATCATCCAATTCTTCTACGCCATCTCTTCTATAAGGATACAGGTATGCAACGTTGAATATTGGTGATATCCCAACATTGTTCGACAACTCAATCTCATAAGCATTTGCTGCAAATTTTCTAAGGATCTTGCATGGTCCTATATTCTTCATCTTCAACTTATTATATGTTCTTTTTGGAAACCTTTCCTTTCTCAAATGAGCTAAAACTTCATATCCAACTTCAAATTGAACTTCCCTTCTTTTCTGATAAACTCTATCCTTATACTTCTGATTACTATCCTGTATTTGTTTCTTAACTTGATCATGAAGTCTTTGCATTTCTGTAGAAAAATATTTTGCTCCTGCTCTCCTGAATTCATCTTGTTTCAACTCTCTCAATTCTGAAATCCCTCTTGTTTGTCTTCCATATACTATCTCAAATGGACTTTTTCCCATGCTTCTATTAATGGAATTGTTAAATGCAAATTCTGCCGGTGCCAGAATCTGATCCCATTGACGACCTTATTCAATGACTAAAATCCTTAAAAAATTTCCCAGACTCCTGTTCACCACTTCAGTCTGTCTGTCTGTATGAGGTTGATATGCTAAACTAAAAGATAAATTAGTTCCCGACCTCTTCCATAGAGTCCTCCAAAAGTGTCCTACAAACTTAGTGTCCCTGACTAAGACTATACTTTTGGGCAATCCATGTAATCTCACAACTTCTCTGAAAAACACATTGGCTATGTGTGTAGCATAATTTGTCTTCTGGAATGGTATGAAATGTGCCATCTTAGAGAATCTATCGACCACAACAAATATGGAATCACTCCCCTTCTGGGTTCTAGGTAATCCCAATACAAAATCCATACTAATTGCATCCCAAGGCCTTTCTGGAATAGACAATGGCTGGTACAAACCAATGTTTTGTCTCTTTCCTTTTGCATGTTGACAAATCTTACATCGATCTACAAATTTATTCACATCTACCCTCATACTTGGCCAATAATACAAACTACTTAGTTGTGCAAATGTTTTGTCATGACCAAAATGTCTGGTTAGACCTCCACTATGTTTTTTTTTCAACAAATTATCTCTCATTGAGCATCTTGATATGCACAATTGGCTTCCTTTAAACAAAAATCCATCCTGGATCAAATATTCTGCCCATAAGTTTTTATCCCTCAACAAAGGATTTTCATATGCTTCATAAGCATCCTTAAAATCTAGATCTTCCTGATACATTTCCTTAAGGTGCTCAAATCCTAAGGTCTTCACTTGGAATTCATGTACAACCAAATTTCTTCTGCTCAAAGCATCTGCAACTTTATTAGCACTTCCAAAAATATGTTTAATGACAAAAGTAAAATTCTGCATGAATTCTACCCACTTAACATGCCTCTGATTCAACTTCTCTTGCCTAGTAATACATTGCAAATCTTGATTATCACTATACAAGACAAACTCTTTTGGAATTAAATAATGTCTCCATTTCTTCAGAGCTTGAATCACAACATAAAAATCCTTGTCATATGTAGAATATTTCTCCTTAGCATCATTCACCTTTTCACTAAAATAAGCAACTGGCCTATTATCTTGACTCAAAACTGCTCCAATGGCTATTCCACTTGCATCACATCTCACCTGAAATGTTTTTCCAAAATCGGGTAAAACCAAAATTGGTTGTTCTGTTATCTTCTTTTTCAACACTTGAAGCTTTTCTCAGCCTCCTCTGTCCAATTAAAATATTTGTGTTTCTTCTTAATAGTATCCATCATGAGTGCACATATACCACTAAAATTTCTGATAAACTTTCTATAAAAACTTGCTAACCCATGGAAACTTCTCACCTCAAATATGCTCCTTGGTGACGACCATTCTTTAGTTGCTCTCACCTTCTCTGGATCCATCTTCAATTCATTTGAAGAGATCAAAAAACCCAAATATATGATTTTTTTCTTCATAAAATAACTTTTATTCAAGTTTATTAACAACTTTTCTTGCTGCAATCTACTCATCACTAATGTCAAGTGCTTTAAATGTTCTTCCTCTGTTTTGCTGAAAACTAATATATCATCCAGATATACAATGACAAATTTACCTATGAAGTCCTTCAGTACTTCATTCATCAACCTCATAAATGTGCTTGGAGCATTTGTCAATCCAAATGGTATGACTAGCCATTCAAACAAACCTTCATTTGTCTTGAATGATGTCTTCCATTCATATCCGTCTCTCATTATTATCTGATGATATCCACTCTTCAAGTCTATTTTTGAAAAATAGCTTGGTCCACTCAAACAATCCATCAAATCATCCATCCTGGGTAAAGGAAATCTATACCTGATGGTTATCTTGTTGATAGCTATGGAATCTGTACACATTCTCCATCCCCCATCCTTATTTGGACTCAATACAGTTGGCACTGCACATGGGCTTAGAATTTTGATGAATAAACCTTTATCCAACAACTCCTGAACTTGATTCTTAACCTCTTCATTCTCTAGAGGTGTCAACCTATACGTTTCTTTATTTGGTAAACTAGATCCCGAAATCAAGTCAATATGGTGGCTAATACTCCTAATGGGTGGTAATGAGTGAGGCAACTCATCCACTACTATGTCAACAAAATTATCTAACAATTCTTGGATTTATTTAGGTAAATCCTCCACAAAATTGTTGGTAAGGATAACTCCCGGTTTCCTCACTACAACAAATTTCATTTCCTGATATTTCTTGATCTCCTTCCCACTCATGAGAAGTATTATTGTGCTGGCTTCTTCCTTTCCTTTCTTCTCTTCTATTGGTAGTAACATTTGAGTTCTACCATTTTTCTCTATAGTGTAAGTGTTTTTTCTCCCATCATGAATGACATTCCTATCAAACTGCCATGGTCTTCCCAACAAAATATGACAAACATCCATGGGATTTACATCACACCGAATCTCATCTTTATAGCCTCCTATTTTAAATTCAACTTTGCATTGTTGACTTACCATTACTTGATGTCCTTTCTGCAACCACAAAACTTTATATGGGCTTGGGTGTGAAGTTGTCTTGAGTTTCATATTCTCCACCATTTCTGTAGATACTAAATTATCAGTGCTCCCACTGTCTATAATCATTTTCCAAACTTTGTTATTTGTTTTACAAATAGTCCTGAATAACCTTGTTCGCTGAACTAGGTTTTCTATTTCTTTCTCTGGCTTTAGAAGAACTTTCCTCATCATAAGGTTCTGTCCTCCTTCTGCTACTTCTGCTTCCACATTCTTCCAAGCTTAAGAAATGTGTGATTCTCCTCCTCCTTCTTTCTTCCTCTCGGGGCATTCCCAAGACATGTGTCTTGTCTTTCCACATGCATAACATTTAACTCCACCTCCTCTATCTCTTCCTCTTCCTCGAGGAAAATAATTTCTCCCACCAAATGGTCTTCTTCAGAAACTTCCTCCTCTTTAAAAGTGGCCATATGATTTCTCAATATCATCCTTGGTTTTTGGTGCCTTATCATAGACAATTCCCTTACCTCTATTTGAGCCTCTTCTTCTATTTTGCTGACGCTGGTTTCTGGCCAACTTTTCTTCTGCCTTTAGTGCAATCTGATAAGCATCTTCCACTGTACTCACAGTCATCATGCTGATCTCATCCTGAATTTCATACCTTAAGCCATTTATATACCTGGCAACTTTTTCATCATCCTTCTCTCTTTGTCGAGTCCTAATATTCAGCCTATAGAATTCTTCTGTATACTCTTTCACTGTCTTACTCCTCTGTCTCAGGTTCTGCAACTTTCTGAATAGATTTATCTGGTAATACTTAGGTATGAATTTAGCCTTCAGTTTGGCTACCATCCTATCCCAATTCTTTATATTTTGTTTTCCTTTTCTCCTTCTCTCTGCCTACAATTCATCCCACCAAAATGTTGCATGTCCTTTTAATCTGGTGACAACATGTCTCGCCTTCCCTCCTTCATCGACATCTTCATAGTTGAAATACTTATTCAAGGACCTTATCCAATCCAATAGCTCTTCGGCATCCAAATTACCTTCATACATTGGGACGTCCATCTTTTCTCTAGCCCCCAACTTCACAATGAATTTCAAGAAGCGTTCTTCACTCGAATCTTCCCCTGTAGCTTCTTCGACTTCTATTTATTTGCTTTTTGCATCATCGACATATTCACCGGAAAGTGCCTTATTTGCATTGATTCCATCACTTCCAACCTTACGTGAAGCTCTCTCATTTCTCTTCCTACAACACAATTTTCTATAGGTGGTCCTATGCGTACCCTCAATGACATCGCTTGAACGGTTCCTAACACACTGAATACAACTTCAAGATTTTTCAGGCTCTGATACCACTTGGTGCAGACCCCCCTTCTCTCCAAGGACTACATGAACTCTTGGTCTAGGATATTTCGACTTCCCAAACTAAAATAGCTCTGCGATTCCCTATTGGAACCTTTAAAATACAAATTCATAGGTCCTTTAGCGAAACCTCACCTTGCACAAATTAACATCGGGCGTAAAGTTTCCTCCACGTGACCACCCACTATGACCACATGCCTATCTGAACAGGTACATCACAATTTCACATGTCGGGTATATGAGTCAACCCAACTGTCCGTCTTTCAAACTCCCAAACTATATCACCTTAGATCAACAGTCTGGGACTTCCTGTGACTCAACGGTCCAGATCAATTCTTTGCAAATCGGGACTTCGCGTTTCGACTATTGGAAGGCTGCTTGTCTCCCTTCCTTTGATACCCAAAATTATGAATTCTTTGAACTCCGCTTACGTCTAATCAATGGTTCACAACCTTCCATGGTTTCAACGACTATGATTAAATCGCGATTTCACTTTTCGCGATTTTTCATAGCGTCTACCTTCAACTCCCCATTTTACAAATCAACGAAACATTAATCTGTCACCATGTGTTTTGCCTCAACAAATGACCATGATCATTTCACGATTTTGGATTTTGCGAACTTCACTCTGACGGATTTCTCCTACTCAATCCTCCATACTTGTTCTTCCTTCGAACTTTCAATTTCTATGCTCCACCTTTGGACGCATCAACTCTTGAAAACTTAAATTTTTTCTAAGTGTTTCCTTTCGAATATTAGAACCACTACTCTTCTTGATCTTCTGGAAAATGAAATTTAAGCCTCGCCCTGGTGCACACTTGCACTCTGCCTCTTTTCAAAAGACTTTCTGATTCCCTCCTGCCATACTCTACGCTCAACTTCTCGAGCCTTCAAACTTACAATGAGTTTGCCGTTACGCACACTCATTGCGCTCAATATGCACACTCTGCATACAAAAGTCCCCCGCTATCTCTTCTGAACTTTGAGTAAAAAATACTCCCTCACATGCACTCCTTGCACTCAGTATGCACTCCTTGCATAACTTATTGAAGATAAATACTTAGAGAATTATTCAATTATTCATTCTCCATGAACCTCATACATTCACAAAATACATAATAATAGTCAAACATAATCAACACTATACAATTGAATCAATTTTATCTGTTCTATTTATTTCAAAGAAAAAAACATCATTACAGTCATTATCTCCTACAGATATAGAAAACACAATGAAAAACTTGTCTAAGGACCCAGAGCCTCTTCGCTCTTCTTCCTCCTATCTAAATCTTATCACCTTCTACCTAGGCGGTTACCTACCTAGCTTGATTACATGTAACCTAATGACTAATTAGGAAATTATCCTACACCTGTAATATATTACAGTTGTGTAAAGGATTTACAATTGTTCTGTCCTTTCAAACGGTGGCCCGACTTCATAGACGACTAAATTAAATTAACAGAAAAAATAAAAAAAGATCTCCACACTGCTACCAAGCTGTTTAAGGTTGATTTTGGCTCCTTCTATGCATTGAGGTGTCGACTTCGCTTCCACCTTTGCTTCCTTTTGATGTGATAGCGATGCTCCTGCATCAAAAGGTAGATACAAAAACAAAATATACACTACCAAGCTTAGCAAGAATAACACATATACTTCGATCTTCCTTCAGATCTAGTTTGCAGTCTATACAAAAAATTCTAAGTGTTTTGAACTTAGATAAGTAACATTCAGTGCAAGAAAAATCATTTGGAGTTAAAGTCATTAACTAATTTTTCAACTGGTGGGATCGAATAATATTGTGTTTACCAAACATGACTTCAATATTTTCCCTGGATTTTCCCAAGCTTTATCCGGGCCATCAAATCCTTGAGGTGAAACCTTAAATCAAGAGAGATGGAAATTCCAATTAGTCCACATGATTCTTCATTCTTATCATCCCATTTGAATTTCTTTTCATCATCATAGGAGGCTTGTTATGTTCCCAATGTAATCCGGTACAATCCTTTACTTCTTAGTACATCCTCCATATGATATTTCCATGAGAAGTAGTTGGCATTGGTAAAAAAAATATCATTGAAAGAATCCATATTAAAATATGCAAAGAATATGAATTTAAAAGTTGAAATTGATGGTCCAGATGGAAAGATCTCGAAAAAATAGGCTGTTTTAAAAAAAAAAAACGACATTGAAAACAGATTTCGGATGTGAAAGTTATGCCCTTTTGAAAAATGACATAAATAATAATCAAAGAGCGACGTGGCAAGTAGAAGTTGGGCCATGTTGTGATGCTACTCCTTATCTAACTTTTCCTATAAGCTCACTTTTAAGTAAGTTATTTATGAAGAGACTTACTTTTATAGAACAAGTGATAATTTCTTTACAATGAAGTTACTTTATAAATGAAAGTTGCATGCAAAACAAATAACTTCAAATAAAATATTAAACTTATTTAATAGTGATTTAATTTTTTAATTAAGGAAAATGCACTTTACAATGAATGCATGAACTTTTTCAAAAAAAGTAACAAAAAAGAGACTTGAACTCAATAGCTCTTACTTAATAAAGCAACTTTTAACCAAGTGAGCTAGTGCAAAACACATTATAATATTAAGGAGAAGGATTGAGGGTGTTGTTGTTGTGGAAGATGACCTTGGAGTGTGTTGAATAAAAAATTATTTTCATGCATTCACACACAAAAAATTTGGCTTCTTGATAGCAACAAGGGGTTAGATCCCAATTAGCTTACTTGAAAAATGCAAGTTTTATCTCTGTTTCTAATTTATCGAGATCACACAAAGCACATGGAAAAGAGCATACACAGACAATAAAACACTTTCCACTCTATTTTGAATTTTTTGAGACCACACAAAGCGTAGGGAAAATAACATATGTAGATCGGAAAGAGTAGAAACCCGGAAACAATAACATAAAACTTAAATATTATTTTTGTAATAAAACTTTAAAAATGACACATTTAGGCTTATACCTTCAAATCTAACTGAAATGGCTATATCTTCGGAAAACAAAAAACTCTTCGAGTGAAGCAAAAAAGTGTTCCAAACTGAAATGAGCACTTCAGATGCAACATAACAATCCTCTTATCCTAGAAATGTACGGAAATGGAAGAAACCTAAGATGCGACAACATGGCTACAATATATCGATCTAAAACGAGAGAGTTTCTTCAAATTCATTCTGATACCATGTTCGACAACCCAAGTATTCCAACAGAGGACAAACACCTTTAGTAACCACTCACACAACAAAATGGAATATCAACACACTGATGTTTTTAAGTGGTAAAACCATTGTGGGGAAACATCCATGACCCCAACCAACACGACCACTTGAGACAATTTATTAATGCAGAAGAAAATATATTACAAAGAGTTTCTTATAATCGATCATTGACAAATGACCCTCCATGCTTTTTAAATAGAGATCATGGACTAGTTGGGTGTTAAGCCACAAATCAATGTAGGTGTTAAGATCGAGAAGAATATAAGCCATCAAATCAATCTATGTTGAGAACATATTGTGACCGTCAGATTGCAAATGCATACTAAATAAACACACTAAGAAATACAATTTAACCTAACGACACACTAGAGCAAGTTGATTTTAACTAACTCCTAAGTGTTTAAATACCCTAATAGAGAATGACAATAAAATATGTAAGGTTAGTGGATGTGATAATCACAGGTTGTGAACACACTTCTCAAACCAATTACATTCATATAGAAAATTAAGGACAACATCCAACCAAACAACTTAAACTTGTCAAGAAAATATTAAATGGTCCTCACATCCAATATTAGTGTCAACTAGAATGCTCAAACTTAGTCTAGTGAGAGTGGGGGTGAACAATCTGCATATAAACCATTTAAAACTAGTAAATGTCCTAAAATACAATATAAGAAATAACTATATAGGAGTCTATTAAAAACCATTAAAAAAAATACAATGATTACCTATATGTGAACCACCCCAATGAACACACGGTAATGATCTTTACCTAAAGACACATGTCAA
>CBVK0100201722.1:0-22385 GCA_900067695.1 Picea abies | reverse complement strand
GAATTGCTGACAAAGGCGGGGGTGGAGGGGGGGTAGGGGTTACGTAGGAACGAATGAGGAAAGGGTGGCACATGAAATCCATAAGAAATTTTAGTTTGATAGTCTAATGCTGTGAATGACATGTTTCCAGGATTGACTGAGTTTATACTCGTCTTCATGGTTAAAATTGTTAGGATGTTTTTCGATTTCGAGAGCTTCACGCATGACTCAAGAAGAGTAATAGGGTGTTGAGGTCAAGATTATGTTTTTTTCAAAACGAATTATATGTTTATAATTGAAAGAGTGTTAAGCAATAGCTAGTTTAGAAATGCAATTGTGGGTTGTGTCAGCTATGTGTTCTTTGAGGCGGGCTTTGAAGGATCTCCCAGTTTGGCCAATGTATGATTTGTCATAGGAGTAGGGAATTTGGTAAAATCTTGGGCCAAACATTGGGTTAGATTTATCCTTGGCAGATATGAATGATTGTTTGAGAGTTTTGAATGACTTGAAGATGGTTTTGATATTATTTTTAGTAAGAATTTTGGATATGTGATCCATAGTGCCTTGGATGTAGGGGAGAGAAAGGAGAGCTAGGGGAAGGGAAGAGGAGGAAGAAAAGTTCGACTTAGGGTTGCGGGATGAGGGAAAAGCTTTGTTAATTTGAGAGGAGGTGTAGCCATTGGAAAAAAGGGCCTTGGTTAGGTGAGATTTTTCTTTCTCAAGAAATTGTGGGTAGAGATTTAGATGGCTCAAGTGACGAGTTTTGAGGACAACAAACTTTTGAGTAGGATGGTGATGGGATTGGGCGTGAAGTATCAGTTAGTATGAGTCTTTTTGTACCTCATTTGTGTTAATTATCATTTGTGTGAAGGACACTCCTAGAATCAATTGGTCCTAATATTGAAATTTGATAGAAAAAATACTCATCACGTGATATTTTGTTCATCAAATACAACCTATATTTTTAACTTCGGTTAAAAAACTAACAATTTTTTTTGGTTATAATGTTAAGAATATAAAAATTGGTTATAGTTTTAAAATCATTAAAAATGATGGAACCAAATTTCTTCAAATTCCAACCTTGGCTGGTCTAATGAGCACCTAACTAAAAGGCAAAAACCAGAAACACCTATTCAGAGTCATGTTGACCATTCAATTTCGAGGGAAAGAATTCATTCCTTCCATGATTGTCACTGATGTGGAAGACATAACATGGAAAAACCCTCGCACATATGGTATGCATAAATCAATTCATTGACTTTTAAAGTTAAGGTAAGTCGTCATTATTAAATATAAAAAATTAAGTACTTTTAAGTTAATAATAAAGGATTAAAGGAAAAAGGTGGAAAAAAAACGTGAAAAATAATATATATAAAGGGTTGTTATGTATTTCATATTATAGCAAAATTCAAGTGATATTTAAGGTAGGTTGTTTGAGAAAAGTACATGACTTTTTATTTTTTATTATTTTTTGCTAGATTCTCAATAATGACTAGCATGGTATATTGTTTTTCTTCTAGATACAAATTAGGGGTAAAACCAGCTCTTTGGTTATGGAGTAATAAATTAAATTGTTTTTTCTTGGATATGAACTCATTTTTCTTAGACCTAAGGAAATAAGTTAATGGCCCAAGACCCAGAGGCATCTGGAAACAATGGAAGTCTACCCCCATACAGACCATCGATTGGTTATTTTAGGTGGCAAAGTTTGTTTCTACACAATTATTCCGCTATACATTAGGCTAGATTCAATGATGTTACTAAGTTAGTAGTCCTAAGTAATAGATACTTTTTCTCGCTTTGGAAAAAAAGTGAAGTGACATTTGAAAAAAATAACTTCAAATGTTACATATAAGTAAGGATATCAATATAAGTTGTAATCTCACCAATATTTGAAATGGAAAAGAAGGTTCATTTCACTTTTGAGTATGTCGGGGCCAAACGATTTTATGTGTTTGTAAAGGAGGACCTATAATGAGATTGCTATCACGCTCTCTTTCAAAGAAAATTATGTCGATATAGAGTTAGAAAGTATATTACAAATTACAAATTATGAGGAAGTTAAAAAAGTTAATGGAACAAATTATAACGATGAGATGAATAATTTAGAATTGGACATCAACAAAGACTCCCAAAAATGTAGATTTAATGTCTTACATACAAATGGAGTTGATGCATCTCTTAAAGATTGTTGGTTGAAATCTCTTTGTAATTTTACCACGAGTTTGGATAAAAGTACACATAATTCAATAACCTACCCAATAGAATAATGTTTCCATCCACTAATTCAAAATATTTTTCTCTCTCATCCAACTTAAATCAAAGTCAACAATAAATCATGAAGAAATAATTTTTTAGAAAGAAATTTAAACAAATTTCTCATAGATAAAGATGAAGAATTTTCTTACCTAAAACATCATAGTGAAAGTCTACTTTCACAAATCATAACTTTAAAATGATAAAAAGTCACAACAAAAGAAACAACTCATTGAAAAAGAAACATTAATCGATCTAGTTCAATCAAGGATGCTTTTTGAGGTTAAAGTGCCAACCATGGATGGGATTACAAAGTGGAAAATCAAATTTCACTACTAATGAAGTTTCATCATATGACAAGCATAAAAAAATTGAGGTTAAGAAACAATTCGATGACAAGAGAAAATCTACAAATTTTGTTATAGTTGACAACCCATCCATAGCTACTAAAAAAATTGTATCTGAGCTCAAGGGTGTTGAGACACCAATGAATATCGAGGCATCCATACCTAATTATTATATATTGTAGGGAGTCTCAATTTCTGAAATTTATCATCATCCAAATCACATAATTCGTTTCCATACAATTTTGTAGAGGATGGTATTGTTAATGCTTGTGTTAGCATCAAACATGTATTTCTGCACAGGTCTATGTGTCTAGACGTGTGGAAATTGTCCAAAGTCTTCTACTCTTGAATTTACTTTAGTTAAATGAATTATTAAAGTAAATTGATTTTATTAATTAATCATGTAATTAGTTAATTGAGTTAATTAAGGAACATGCTAAAAGTACTTAGCATGCAATATTCACATTCAATCTAAATATCAAGTGAGATTAGAAAGAGATTATAACTCACTATTATAAAATCAAGTCTAGGAGAAGGAGGAAGACACTTGATGCTTGAGATTCTTGAGAGTAGATGATTTACTTTCAAGAGGACTGGATCATGAAGGAATATGATTCAATATCTTGGGTAGGTGGAGAAGGACTTTCATCTAGAGATCAGGTCAAGAAGAAGAGAGAACATAAGCAACACAGGTGGGTTTCGATCAGATGAAACCACAGGGACATGTGTCTTATAGAGATTTTCGTACAGGTTTTTTGTACGTGTATGTGGGTCATAGTGGGGACAATAATGTAAATACGCGAGTCACAAGAAGGCAAATCACATACACCTTGAAAAGCGTGCAATTATGGTTTGTACAACAGGTCAACGTTTGCCAATTTTTTTTGCAGTTGTATTTATCTCAGTGGGCCATTATCCTTGTTACGGGAGCCCTGATTTTAGCATAATAAAATCATTCTTAGCACTGGTTTTCCCTCTGGGTTTTTTCCAAGGGTATCTAGCCAAACAGATTGGTGTTTATGTGTGCTTGATTTTTGGTTTCCTTGTTTATGCTTCCACTACATATTTTGTTGATTAATCAGTTGTGCTTTTAGTAGATAAAGATATTTTATTTTGAGCTAACTGTCATGTGTTGGTTTGAAGTGGTAGAAAATCAACATGGTATCAGAGTAGGTGCTCTAAAGGGAAACCAAATATCATATTCATAGTAGATACATAACCAGAAGGTGGAAATCAAAGGACAAATTTCAGGGAAACAATTGTAATGAGGAAAAACTAAGTTTTTGTAGGTTTACTGAGATATGCACATGTCACAGACAACACAAACGTGTACATACACGAGTTTTTTTTATCACATTCATGTATACATGGGTTGCAGTAGTAGCAGTCACGTACATACAGGGGTTGCAGTTGTGATAGTTGCGTACATACACAAGTTGCAGTGGTGACCGTCACATAAAAGTCCATACATGTCAATACAAGGGAAGTTTTCAGTAGTAGGCTATTTCTAGGAAATTTTATCAGGTCTTAGGTATGGCAACAACACTGTTGAGAGTTGAAGATAGATTGGATGGAGCATCCAACTTCCTATCTTGGAAAGGAAGAGTAACTTTGGCGTTGAAGGAGTATGACCTTTGGGAGTTAGTGGATAAGGTAGTTACTCCACCGATAGATCCAAAAAATTTATAAGCTCACAAAAAGAAGGAGATCAAAGTAGAGAGGGTCCTCTTGGATTCCATGAAGGATCATCTAATACCTAAAGTAATCGAGAAGAAGACAATCAAAGAGATGTTCGATGCCTTGGTAAGTTTATTCCAAAGTGAGAATATGAATAGGAAGATGGTATTAAGGAATAAATTCATATCGGTGCAGATGCCTAGATTTGATAATATTACCAACTATCTCATGAGGATCACATAGGTGCGTGGTCAGCTTGTAGACATAGGGGAGAAAACAAAGGATTCAAATATCGTGAATGTGGCATTGAATGGTCTTCCCAAGTCATGGGAACCAGTTTTAAAGGAAGTCGTCAGTCGGGAAAATATCGCAGATTGGCAGAGACTTAGAATGATTGCATCTAGGAAGAGACTCTATAGAATTCTAAAAGAAGAAAGTAGGAAGATGAAGAGGAGGACAACCTGGCCCTTGTCAATAAGACAAGGAAGGGAAAAGGAAAGGGTTCCAACAAGCAGGGTAACAATGAGGATTCAACCTCATAGCCATGAAAGAATGACTTGAGTAAAATCAAGTGCTTCATGTGCCACAAGTTTGGGCACTATGCATCACAGTGTCCAGAGAAGAAGAGGCAAGGGAAGACACAGACAACAACATCAGAAGAGACACAACTAGATGAGTTTGCAACAAAGTTTGAGAATGAATTCTCAATGTTTTTATGCCTCTCTACTAGCACCAACTCAAGGAGTGCTTGGTACTTGGAAAGTGGGGCTTCTTGTCACATGACGGGGACACATGAGTTGTTCACCAGTTGGTCAGGGATAAACTTAGATCTTCATGTGGATCTTGGCACACTTTCCAAGTGTGGTGTAGAGGGAGTTGGGATAGTGAGGTTCCAGCTGGAGTTAGGAGGATTTCTAGAGGTAGCAGATGTGTTGTATGTACAAAAACTGAAGAATTGTTTTATCTCAGTTTTAGTTTTGGAGGACAGGGGTGCTACCATTAATTTTCAGAGAGGGAAAGTAATCACGTGTTCAAAGGGAGCTAGCCCTAACAAAAAAATCAAAATTAGTGTCAGAGAGGGAAGATTATACAAGTTGCAGGACCAGCCTGTAAGAGGATCCAAGGGGACCTTGGATCATGGATTGATGTCAGTGAAAGAGGATGAGGAGTAGGAGGATATGAAAGGTTAGAAGCCTAAGGATGGGCAACGTTCACAAACTTCCAGTGTAAGGGGTGAACCTTCAGATGGGAAGAGGGATTTAGCCCCTTCTAGTGCTGTCAAGAGACCGAGTTTGTACGAGATGGCATTGATGGATGCTCATGAGAAGGAATCTTCTAGGAGCACATTGATGGAGATCAGACCTTCAATGAAGTTTCCAAACTTCATGGCATTGATATGTAGTTGCATCAATTCCGAGACTTCCAATATTTAGGGAGAAAATGACCAAAAGGGTTGGAGGGATGCCAATATGCAGGATGATGTGTGCGACATTGTGCCAGGATCGAAGGGAGAACCAGTTCCTGGTGGCTCTTCATAAAACACCTTCCTCGCTAAGAGGGATTTTTTATGCTTGTGGTAGCATCAAACAGGTATTTCCACACAGGTCTATGTGTCTAGACATGTGGAAATTGTCCAAAGCCTTCTACTCTTGAATTTACTTTAGTTAAAGGAATTATTAAAGTAAATTGATTTTATTAATTAATTATGTAATTAGTTAATTGAGTTATTTAAGGAACATGCTAAAAGTACTTAGCATGTAATCTAAATATCAAGTGAGATTAGAAATAGATTATAACTCACGATTATAAAATAAAGGCTAGGAGAAGGGTAAAGACACTTGATACTTAAGATTATTGAGAGTAGAGGATTTACTTTCAAGAGGAATGGATCATGAAGGACTGTGATTCAAGATATTGGATAGGTGGAGAAGGAATTCCATATAGAGATCAGGCGTTATTAGACAAATCGATAAGTGATGACACAAACTAATCTCCCAAACTTCAACAAGAAATTAGAACAAAACATAGCAGAATACAAGCTTCTCCTTAGATTTCATTGTAATGTAAACTAGTTCAATGAGGGACAAATGACATACCGTTTAAACGTCGTTTGATCCTCGCTAGTGTTGTCCTTGCTCCATATTTATATTTGTGGGATGTTGAACCTGTTAAGAAGAACAAACCAACAAAGAGAGAGAACAACAATATATATATATATTCCAATGAAACCTATGCATAAGGTTAAGGAGTTATACAATAAAAATGGAAACACTTTTATAGGGAATAAATGTATTACTGCATTATATTGATGAAAGTGGAGAATACAACCTATGCCTTGATGTTGCAAGGTCCCTTCCAATGGTCCTTTGCTTCAACACACACACCTTTTCTCCAATGCTTTTGATGAAGAGTATTCACAACATGACTTGGAAAGCTAAAGCAAATCTCTCGCAAGTACAATCTTCAGTAGAATTCTTCATACATAAGCCAACCTAACTTTTCCCATGAGAGACCCCTCTTTATATAGAGTGAAGAGGGATGGATGAAGAGATTAGGATAATCCCACTAAATCAGAGAAGTGAGTGAGATCCAAACCAATCAGAGGCCACCTCATCCTTCCGAAGCTTCCATTCTAGAACCTTCGAGAATTTCACCTTTTTCCTTTGCTTGAGCATCGTCACACCCTAAACACAAGCAACTTGCGATGATGCTGCAGTCCACTGTGGTGCAACATGCGATGATCAGGGATCATCGCACCCTTATCATTTGGAAAGGTACGACGATCTTCTTTAGTAGGGTTTTTAAGAAAGTATAGATGATTCTATTTCCCAGGGAGAAAGTCTTATTTCTTCAATAACTTCAGGGAACAAAAGAGTAAGAAATACACATATCATCGGTGATCACGAGGGTGACCAAAATAATGTGTAACAGAATGCCCCCCAAAGTATGAAGTTGGAACATGTGACAGTTGAAATACTTTGTAGAATGTGTGTGTCGAGAACAAGGAACACATCTGTCGAAAACTTGCAATAAATCAAGCATATGCATAATAATATACCATTTACTGAAGTAGGCATTGAAATATTCAGACTACAAGTGACTTTAATCATAAGTTTCAAGTGAGTCATGGCCACCAATCATACACTATGGATCCATGTCATCATGATTCAACATAGCCACGAGAAATACATTGTGGATCTATGCTATAATGACTCAAACTTAGACATAGCCACAAGAAATACAAGGTGGATCTATGTGTCAGTACAAACTTATGATTACTCCATCACAACCTGGATCTATGTGACAATATCCAGGATCTTCATTTCCATCGTCCCGAAGTACAAATCTATCCATGTGATTACATGTGTCAAAGTTGAACATGGTAGAAACCACTTGATTACCGGTCATTAATGGATACCATTAACAAGTGCGAGGGAAATCACCATTGATGTAAATAACCCCCAAGGTACTCTAGTACAATCCAACGAATGTGAATTAATGAGATGAAGTCGAACACTCGAAGGAATTTTCCAATCAGGGGCCAATATTGTGAACCCATTGTTGAAAATGAGGAAACCTACCATTGAGGCATGAAGGTTCCAAGGTACTAAGTGATTTCTAAGTCTAATTTCTGGATAATGAGTTGAATTCAATAGGAAAAGACTCATCATAGGAGGGCCTTAATGTATCCCCCATCAATGACAGAAAACATGTAACAAATTTTGAAGTAGATCAGAGTATAAAGTGATTCAGGACTGACTCAAGGAAGGCCGACATGGTAAGAGTTTGAGGACTATAGATGGCCGACTCGATAGAAGGATTGTTTAGGTTGAAATTCTCTTGCACATATGAACGACATGACAATTGTCTTGGAAACATTGACTCAAGGAGGACCCAACATACAAACTTGTGGATGATCAAACGAGAGACAAATGGATTTCCCAACCCAGATACAATAATGAAGAGGGGTGTCATGTTCAAGAGCGACTTACTGCCACTAACACAAATACATATATACATTTCTTTCCCAATCCCCCCCCATCATTTCTGGTGAGTACCTCTTTATTTTTATGTAAGCTCATCCTTTGGAAGGAGTGGTTCGGTCCCATATGGGCCTTTCGATGCTTGTTTTATGAGTCCAAAGAAAGAAAACTCAGGGGTTTTTCATATCATCCGTCGAAGAATAGTAGTTAAAACTTTGTTGATTGCTTCAACTTGGCCATTTTCCTGTGGATAATAAGGGGTTGAGTTTTCATACCGTAAACCCAATTTATCGACAACCTCAAACATCATAAAATTATGAAAATGGGTGCCATGGTTAGTGACAATGGCTTGAGGGACACCAAACCTAGTGATGATATGATTGAATATGAATAGTGCTGTAGTTTTTTCGGTGTTATCAAATGTAGGCATCACCTCGACCCATTTAGTGAAATAATCCACAACTACAATGATGTATCCGTGCCCCCCGAATGAGTGAGGGTTACATATCATGAAGTCAATGCCCCATTTAGAAAATGGACCGACGGAAAATATAGGATAGAGAGGAGAAAGATGAGATCGAATCTTATTATTATAGGTTTGACAAGCATGACATTTCTGAACTGCAAGAATGCAATCTTTGAAAAGTGAAGGCTAGAAGTAACCAACTCGTAGGATATTTTGGGCAGTGGAATACCCAGACATATGACCACCACATGCTCTAGAATGGAAGTCATTTAGTGCTTTCTCAACTTCATCATATGTCATACATCGTCTAAACATGGAGTCAATGCCACGACGGTGAAGGGTATAACCAAGAATAATATATTGACGGGCTTGATACCTAATACGACGACGATATACATGAGATATACCGGGCCGAAAAGTTTGGGTTTGGAGATAAATGATAATTTCTCCATACCAGATATCGTCTGAACTGATCAGAAAGAGAGATTCATCAGAAAAATAATCGTCTGCCACATTTTCTGTATTAGAGGAGGGAAGGTCACATATCAACTCAACAAAGACAAAATATTTCTTTAACTTGGCTCTCTCAAACTCCAAATCAAACTCTTGGCGAATCACAATCCATTTAGATTATTTCCCCCCTAGAAATTTTTATGTAAGAATATGCTGCATAGGGTTGTAATCATAAATAATCGTGATTTTGCGCAATAAGATATAGTGACGAAAACATTGGACAACTTGAACAACCGCCATGACCAATTTCTCTACATGCATATATTTGATTTCGGTGGTTGTAAGAATCCGAATTAAATAGTAAATGGCATGTTCATCGTGCGAATCATCCTCTTGGAATATAACCATGGAAATGGTATGATTCGAGGAAACCAAGTATAAGAAATAATCTCGACTATAATCGTGGGGAAATAACACTGGTGTGCGGGTTAATGCAAGTTTCAAAGAATCAAAAGCTTTGCTGGAAGTATCGTCCCACACAAAATCATGAACCTTTTTGAGAAGTCAAGTGAAACATTTCATTAGTTCGGCATAATTAGGAATGAATCATCGTACAAAGTTTGTCTTCCCTTGCAAACTTTGGAGTTGGCGTAAGGTAGAAGGAGGAGGCAAATTGATAATAGATTCAACCTTCAAAGGAACCACCCTAATCCCATGCGTGGAAAAAATAAATCCTATAAGTCTCCCAGACTCCACACAAAAAACAAATTTATGTGGATTCAAGCGTATGCAGTAATATCAACATCGGAGGAAAATGGCTCGTAAGTGGGTCGGATGATCTCGACGATGCATGGAATGCACTGGTAAATCATCAAGGTAAGGTTGTACAATATGCTTAATATCATGAAAGGAATAAGCAATAGTGCGTTGAAAAGTCGCACCAACATTTTTGAGACTGAAAGGGAGTTTACGGTATGCGAAGGTACCCCAAGGGAAAATAAAAGCGGTCTTATGTTGATCTGCAGGTAAAATATTGATTTGATTATAGCCGAAAAATCCATTTATCAGAGAGAAGATTTCACTTCTGGCGCAATCATCAACAATTTGATCGACGAAAAGGGTTGGATAATTATATTTAGGACAATACTTGCTAATATCCTGATAATCAACACAAACACAGATTGTTCCTTGTTTCTTCGTGACTGGAACAAGATTGGACACCCAATCAATCAACACTACATGATAGACAAAACTAGCTTTAAGAATTTTTTCAACTTCGAGTTTGATTGCAACAACTTTTCATGGATGAACTGGGCGAAGTCGTTGTCGAATGGGTTTAGCATCAAGGTATGGCTTAATTTCATGTACAACGACATCTGGATCTATTCCAGGAATCTCTTCGTAACTCCATGCAAAAACATCACGAAATTCTTGGAAAAGAACCTTGTAAGTTTGGATCTCATCAGGAGAACATGAGGCACCTATATGAACATTTTCCACAATTCTAGGGTTAATGCAAATATCTAGAGGGATGGTGGGTGAAATATTTCCCAAGTTTCCTTCATACAAAACATCACGTGTTGGTTCATAAATGGTGGGGAAATTAATAATTTTAGATGGATTCGAAATCTTTCGGTAACTCTTGATAGTTTTGGGTTCAAGGAAGAGGATGGAACGATGATGCCCATTATCCTAAGGTGTGTCTTTCACATACATAACTGCCATGATCGTTTCATCAGTTGGAAATATTGTGTGAAATGGATGAGGAGACGTATCTAAGAGAGAATGAGGAGAAGGAGATGTCGATTGAATAGCTTGACAGGACAATTCCATTGGACTTAAAGGCATTTGGTCGCCATAACGAAGACATTATTCCAAGTTAGGTACTATCCAAGTGTCATAGGACTCAGGGATTTCACCAACACTGGTCGAAATCATGTTAATAGAAGCGAAAAAAGGAGGGGGAACATCGAGCGGTGGAATGGGGAAAGTACCCATTAATGATGAATCCTTTGAAATACCCACACCGACATTCTCATAACCAACGGGTGTTTTTTCTATGAAAATAATGTTACTAGTGCATGAATCATAACTAAAAAAGGCGAGCTGACCTACAGTAACAAATTTACCTTAGTGAGGGAAACGTATCACACAGAAAATGCTAGAAACAACTGCTCACATAGCATTGATCCAACTACGACAAAGTAAAAGGTTGTAATCAAGAGGTGCATCAAACACTTCAATCTCAACAAGAACCACTTTTCCTTCTAATGCAATAGATAACACATGAGGAACACCATAAGGTTCAAACCTTGTACCATTAAAATATTTTAACATGTTGTGTGACTCGATAAGGGCAAGAGAGCCAATGGATTTCCAACAAGTGATGGACATGACACAAGTTGAAGCTCCTTCATCAACAACTGTTCGACAAATATTCTTATTTTCCACAATTACTTGTATTTGGAAAGCTAATTGATGAAGGATTCTTGGAATGTGATCTTCCAAGTCAAATATTATCAAATTCGTATCAGTAGGATCAATTACACCAATGGACTTTAGCAGTTCCTTCCGTTGAGTAGGAAAACTTTGAAGGACTTCAAGGGACGACATCGCAGAAGGTGCATGTGCAAGATCTTCTACAATACTGTAGTTTTGAGCTGCACATGCATGTGGGTTAAATGATGACTTACGAACTACTCCCTTAGGATGCAGACGAATAAATGTACCTAGACTAGGTCGTTCGACATGAAGAGGACCATTGGGAGGTAGAGTCGATGAAGAAAGTTGAGCCAACATAGGATATGGATCCCAACTTTCTCTTTAGAAGGAGAATAATCCTTGGTTTGAGTAGTGACTGCAACTTCATTTTTCTTGGATTCTACAGTACACATAAGTACATACAAGGTGGTAGAGGGAGAGGGTTGGCCATGAATAACCAATTGGGCCTATTGTTGAGAGGGAAAAGGTTGTGACAAAATGATAGGTGTAGCATGAGTCTTGGTTCCTTGGAGGAACTTAGTCACTTCTGCACGTCTCGGACAATATTTCGTGTAATGGTCCTCACCATAGATAAGACAAGGATAACAAGGTTTTCAATTTTCTTTATCATCAACAGGTTGAGTTTTGGGTTTATCTGGTTGTTGATTATTAGTTTTATCCTATTTATTCTTACTCTTCCTTTTATTTTTATTTTGAGATTTACTGGTAGTCGTAGACTGAACTGTATTGACCTCAGAGGTTTTACTAGGAGAGGGAGCAAGAGGAGTAACATTTTGTACATTAGTAGTAGTAGGTTTAGGATTGGAATGATTGACTTGTTTTGACTGAGTCTCATCATGAAAAGTTCCAATAACACCATCAACAACATGAGAAGCTACTGGAGGCATTGGGGTTGGATTTGTAGACGAGAGAGGAGCATCAGGGATCAAGTCATATAACGTGCCTGTTTGAGAGTAAACAAGATCCAAGTATTGAGCACGACTGATCTCCCGCTCTTCAGTGATGACACCTCCCATGGAAACATCACGGTATATAGGACTGATGAGTGATTTGGTAAACCACTCAACCAATAATTGGTCAGGAAGGGGAACTTTTATTAATCGTCGTCTCCTCCTCCACTCGTGAATATGATCTGAGATGTGAGTAGAAGAGGATTGTTTAAATGAAATTAAATTTTCTATTCCTGTCTCATATCGTATCGGTAATTGGTAATGTGTCAAGAAAGCCATAGCTAAGGCGTTGAAATCATTGAAGATTCCTTTTGGAAATTTGATGTACCATTTGATGGAAGAACCCATAAGAGTGCATTGGAAAAGACGTAATCAGATGGAGTCATCCATCAAGGAGTTGGATGAACACCAAAGATGAAATTTCATGACGTGATTGTTTGGGTCTTCTCCCGATCGACCATCAAACTTGGGAATGTCTGATGGTAATTTGGCTGGTATAACTGACCAATAAGTAGAGTGAAATATGGGATCATTCAAAATCCTAGATAAATCCGATAAATCCAAAGTAGATAGAAATGAAAAATATCTGTTGACCTGAGGAAACTAGTAATTTTGGGGAGGCAATCTCGTAGGTATACCAATAGGACCATAAGAAGTTTGTAAATAGTTAGAGGGTCCATTCAAATTCAGTTGAGGAGGATTTTGAGTCAAGTAGCCAATATTTGTTGGTTGATTTGGCATGCTGCCTTAGAAAGGAGCATTAGATTGGAAATCTTGACCCCAGGTAGGATTTACAATGCCTGGATAAGGCTGCTAGAGATTCGAGGGTACAAAAGAATTTAATTGAGGATTTTTCCCCCTAGGAAGTTGTTGATTGCCTTGGAAAGGAAAATTCCAAGGTTGGGTTTGTAATCCAGATGTATACTTCCCGTAAATTGGGTTATGACCCCCAACTTGGGGTTGTCCCCCAACTTGAGGTTGGCCTCCAACAGGAAGTTGAAAACCAAAAGTAACAGAATGAATTGTGCCTCCAAGCTGATTGGAGCTACTTGGGCCAGGACGATTAGATCCTCCAAGTGGTGGAGGAATTCTAGGCCCTCTAGATAGAACCTGGGTAGGAGTAGGAACAAAACCGCTAGCAACATTATACCCAAGTGGAACAAAAATACTAGGTCCTCAAGATGGACCCTGGGTAGGATTAGAAATAGAACTATTAAGAGCGTTATACCCAGGTGGAAGTGATGGATTTTATCTAAGTGGAAGTGGTGTTCCAATAGGAGCTTGAGTTGTTAACGAACTTCCAACAGAAACATGTGTAACTTGTGGGACTATGGTAGAGCTAGTGAGCTGGAGAGGAAGAATTGTATGTGTACCAACCAACAACGGGTCTGAATCCGTAACAACATTACTTGTTGTGCCAGTAAAATGATTCAGAGGTTCTGTATAATCAGTAGAAGTAACGTGTATGTGTGATGACGTAGGTTGGTTTGGATTCATACCTAGTTTATCAAAAATATCATGTCCCAAGGAAGTCCTACAAAAAGAACGGATGGGGACTGAACTAGGATTAAAAATTCCAGAAGTATGAACTTGAGCTGTAAATGATTCACTGTGAAATGGTGGATCATCCACACTAGACTCTACGAAATGTTCCAAAGGTATTCAACTATAATATTCAACAACAACGTCTCCCGAAGAGTTAATTCAGAGAAAAATGGGTCTCTTATAACATTCAATAATGGACTTACAGGGAGTGATGGTTCAACGAATGGAGTAGAACTCCCGATCTCAGAGGATACATCGTTATTGACTGCTCCTTCAGAAGAAGGAACCTCTAGTGAATTAGGAAGAAAATGTGTGTATTCTTCCGGAGGCAATCCCTATATCCTACGTGAATGGAGAGGGATGATGTTGGCCACACCCAACAAAGGATAAAAAAAAATCTATGGACAACTAGAGAAACAACCAACACTTCACTAATAAACTATAGATATCAAGCAGACAAACCAACCTTTTTATTTCGAAATCACTAGTTGGTGATGAAATCCAATGTCGTGAGATCAATAAAATAAGGGGATGGGATAAAGCGGGTGGAAAAGTTACATTGACGACCTGCTTAATAGATGTATGCCCTGGTGCAAGCTCCCACACATAATCATGGGTATACCCTCCAAGGATCGTGAGTGAGTTTAGCCAATGTCAATTCCAAGTACCATGAAGACTTGCCCCTCCACAGTCACCTCAAGAAAAGAACCTAAAGAGATAGGATACTAAGGTTACCAATTACGAAAATGATGTCTGGGGAAGCAGTCGACATTATGATATACGTTCAAGGGTAGGGTATCTAAGCCCAAAATCTCCTCGAGAAGGTATGCACAAGATTTTATTCTCAAGTGACCCCCAATAATACGCACATTCACTACACTAAGACCAACAAAGCAGGGTGAGTAGCTCTGCTGGCCCTAATGTGACCTCTTGATTGACCCTTGTGTTAAAAGGGCTTCCCAAGACAAAATGTAGCAAGTGGATTTAACTCTCCCTATCAAAAGATACTATTGTGTGTTTTGATGCTTTAGAGAGTATTCCTCACAACCTATTCCAAAGTGCTATCCCTATCTAATGTTGGTGTATGAGTGTTCTAGAAAATAAAATTTACTAGATAGATCTTTAAAATTACGTTGAATTTTAATAGCTGTTGTTTAACTCAAAAAGGAAGCAGAGATGAAACTGATGAAGTTCTTGACCTTGAATCAACAATATGCAAAGAGAGATGAGATGACATATTTTTGTTCGATGAACTCTAATTACATAAGAGAGAAGGTTTTCTTTTTCTAGAATACAACAAGTTGTAAAACACAATTCCTTTAATCTTTTGAACAATCTTGATGCCAAACAATCAAAGCTATCAAATTTTCCAATTTTCTCTTTTTAAACAAACACTTGAATGCAAAAATTTTCTTGTAAACACTGCAAATAGAAAAAAAAATTCAATTCTTTTTCTTTTCAAATAAAAAGAAAGATCTAAATCAAAAAGAAAAAGTTGCCCAAGAAAATGAATGCACTCACAACGCAATTCCCCAAACTTAACTCATAATGCAACAAAAAATGTAAAAACAAGAAAACTCATTTGTCTAATGAAATCAAGAATTGTTTTCTAATCAACAACAATCCAAAACTCAAAAAAATATCATTAACAACTTATCTGACAAGCACTCAAGGATGAAACCAAGATATTATACCCTTAGAGAAAGAAGTTAAATATAAAACTATGAAGCTTATGAAAAAGACTCTCAACACTTGAGAAATGATCAAATTTAGTTTAAAAATTGCAAAACAAGCTCTGAATAATCATCCAACAAGACCAAAAATTCATTCTAAGAAATGATCACAAATTTGGGAAAAGAGGAAAAATTGGCTGTCACTCACAAATTTCTTTAGGAATCGTTGCAGATAGCGTAAAGATACAGTGCAACGATCAAGGATTGTCGTAGGTAGTGAAAAATACACAGTGTGATGTCATCGCACTGGTTTTCACAGTAGGGTGAGACGATGACTGAAAATGAAGGAAAAATGACCAAAAGAAAGAATTTCCCAATGAACTTTGAAGACCAGGGAGTCAACATGGATCACCCAATGACTCAGAGGATGAAAAATCAACCAACATGTTGCAGACCCCCCTTCTCTCCTCGGGGATGAGCGACCTCCAAGTCTAGGATCATTCAAATCAAGGAGCTAGATCGAATCTTTGGGCCTTTGCTAGACCCCAACTCTGTTTACACAGGTCCCCTTTCCTTCTCTTGTGCAGGATCTATCAAACCCTTGGGCTCTTTCCTGCACGCTTCTGAAATGTCAAGTTTCTGATGCTAGCTAATTTTTCATTAGCCCCTTCTTTCATATGGCCCTGGGCTATGAAATTACGTAAGTATGTGATTGTGGGCACAACCAATAATGGTTTGAGACCAACCCTATTTTCTCCCCGCAATTCACTACAAAGCGCCACATATCCCTTTGGCGATACCGTGGTTTCAATTGCGGTCCGCTATAAGAATTTTAAAGTATGAGCATGTTCTGGCCCTATAATCTAGCTCGACCATCGATCTATCCTCGACGGTGTTTCGTGATCAACGACTGAGATCTGTTCCCTTTTCCTTCCTTATTCCTGGAGCATGTTATCTTAGATCTCCACGATCTGTCAACATGTGTCCCTTTCAATCAACAACTTTGCCTTCGCTTAAGGTATTTGTCCCTTTCAACAAGATCAACGATCCTTCTCCCCCCTTCTCCATCAATGATCGAGATCTCCTTTGGGGTTTCGAAATTTCCCCCCTATGCTTTCCTCCAGAGTTCTAGATCTGGTGCCGCGTGTCCACCTTCGAATCAACGACTCTCATTTTCTTCGGGGCTTCGACCTTCATAAATATCAAATCTCAACTTCTCCATGCTCTGATTTTCCTGAAGCATTTCGCCCAGAGTCCACGATCTAATGACATGTGTTCTCTCACAGATCGAAAACTCCCAGCTACTTCGGCTATTCGGGTTTCGACGATTTCAAATTCCATTCCTTCGCTTTCTCCTGGATCTCATGATTTGTCAACACGTACCCTCTGGATCTGACGGTTCACATTCTCTTCGACACTTCAGGCTTTAGGATTTTCAAAATCCTACAAACTCATTCCTCCCAGAGTGCTTTTACTTGAAGACCCAAATCTATTGACACATACCCCCTTGGTGACCAATGAACAAGATCTACTTTGGGTCTTCGAAGATTCTTCTCTCTCCGCATCTACAAACTTTCGAAGTGCTTCCCCTACGGAGTTGTATATCTTGCGCCACCTGTCCCTGTTGATGATGAATGGTCCCTAATCACTTTGATACTTTGAGACTTCAGCAAGTCAATACTTTTGTGCACACAAGGTTTAAGGCCCATGTACTTTACCTGGATCAGACGACTATCAATCCTCTGCACTCAGATCCAATGGTTGGGATCTATTCCTCCTCGCGCTCTCCTTTTGCTTTCCTGGACACTAATCTAACGGTCCAGATTTCTCCCTGCAGCCGATTTGACGGTTGGTGTCACTCCTCCTCCTAAGCTTCTTTGTTCTCCTGGACTTGGAAAATTTCTAAGTGTTCAAAGGTTTTGGTCTTTGATCCTTCACCTGTGAAATCAGTTGAAAGAGTCTCGTCTTCTCTTTTCCTCCTGAACTTTGACAATGAATATTGTCTTCGACTCGGGTGTACACTTGCGCTTTGTGTGAAAACTTGCACTATTCCTCCTGAGCTTGTGAATATTGGAATGAGTTCACTTCTGTGTGCACTCCTCGCGCTTTCTCTCTTGAGCTTTGATTACTCAAGTTCTAAGGTTTCAGTCCCTTTACTCCTCAAAGGGATTCTTGGGCCTTCTTAGCAAATTTTGCGCAATGCACACTTGCAGAGTTTTATAGAGTTCCCAACAACTTTGTGAGTACCCTTATTTGATACTCTTCTCTTTGAAATCGACAGAGAGTTCTCTTTCTGCACGCTTGAACCTGCTCGATGCCCACTTGACATAGCTCTAAAAATTTCTCAGTGACTTTGTCTCTATGCTTTCTCTGCACATTTTCTCCTCGAAGGTATTCAACAAACTTTAGGTTTCCACTGAGTTGTTATCACTCTGGTGCGCCCTCTTGGCACGTTCTTTTCTGACTCCACAGAGTTCATATGCACACTCTGTGCTCTGGCTACAAAACCTCCAATGTTCTGTTGTGCACTCCTTGCATTGCCTAAAGAACTCAGAACGATATTTCAAACTCAACAAAGATAAAGAAGTATATCTTCCTACTATAGATGAAACCTATCCTATGTCTACAACATACATAAACACACATGGATAACATTCATTAGATTCTCACAAACACACATAAAGTTCATATGCAGGAAACACTGCTTTCTTTCTATTAAGATGAATGTCTGATTACAATATGTGCAGGCTGGGCTGTAACAGAGTCTCAAATATCTCAAGCTCTCTCAAAGAACTATTCTATCTCCTATTTCCTCCTATGATTATTTCTAACTAACTTGCAGCTACCTCCTATTCAGTAACAATACTCCTCCAATAGCCTCCTTTGGGCATATAATGCATCTACATATACAAGAGGTCTTCTAGGGTTTCCTCTGACTACCTCTCCTATCAAATTAATAGCTAGAAACTACTCAATCTCCATTACATTAAAGTCTGAGAGTGAAACTCTCGGGTCTCTCGTGATCATTCAATTTTCGAGCGTTTCGCTCTTCTTCAATCATCCATTCAAAACATATCTAAAGGAAAACACCATCTTTTAGATTCCAAATAATTAAAAAGGTGCACTAAAGCTTTTAGTTGTCCCTCCACATTGGCTTTGTTGATGATGCTCCTGCATCATACTCCACTGCTAGGAAAATCATGAGCTCCTGCTCATGGCTCCCTGCTATGCTATTGAGATCCTTTGGGGTCCCATACTTGAAATTGGAGCTTTTCATCTTCTCCTTTTCCTTGCCGCTTCTTCTTCCCTGCTGCTTCTACAGGTTTTCTTCTATCCCATACTTCTCTGATGGCTACTTGTGTTTATTCCATCATCAATCTCTTTATCTCCTCTATTTCTTTATACAACTGGTCCACTGGTCGACTTTCCTCCTGCAGTCTGCTTCGCTGCATCTTCTCTCCATCAATTTCCAACTTAACTTGTTGGATAATATGCCTTTGCATATTTACCCTTCCCTCTAGGGCCTCCAACTCTTCACACAGATAAAAAAGGTCCATGCTATCTGTTGCTTCCACCTCTATTGTAGGTTCACATTCTATAGTTATCTCTAGCTCAACTTCCTGGCTGGAATTTTTGAGCCATTCATCTGAATGCTCATCTCCTTTTGCTATAGATCCCAATTTTGCAGTTGCCTTATGTTCATCTCCTTGGATAATTTTTTTGAGAAATTCCACTGAATGTTGTTCTTTCTCCATCTCTTGGGCACATTGAAATGTGCTCTCTTTATCCTCCTTACCAATCTGATCAATCTCTTTCTCCTTATCCTTCATGTTATATTCATTTCTTGTGGCACTAGCTGGCCATTCTGATGCAAATTTTAGTTGTGCAGTCCCACCACTGCATTTCTGCTTAGCTTCCTCCTCTGACATATTGACTTTTGTCATCTCCTCTTGTGTTGGTTCAAATCCAACTTCCTCCAGCTACTCCCAAGGATGGTATGCTCCTCCACTTGTTTCCAACTTAGCCTGTTGGATGTGCATGTTTTGCACTATCACCCTTCTCTCCAAGGCTTCCAGTTCCTCATACAACTCATCAAAACCTATGTTTCCTGCTTCCTCTTCTCCCGCGGGCTCCAGTGTTGTAGTCATATCCTATTCAACTCTTGGGCTGAAAGTTTTAAGCAATTCAACTGAATGCTCTTCTCTTTCAATTTACATGAATGTATCCCTTTGCATGACTGTATCTTGGCATTCCTTTCCTAGTTCTGGATTGTTCAACCAATCCTCCAACATCTTTAGCTCTTGCTTCCATTGAGTGAGAAATTCATTTGAATTCTCCTCTTTCTCTTCTCCTTGGGAAGATTTTGATATCTTCTCCTTCATCATGACAGTCACAACTGGATGTCCTTCCTCTGTTGCACATGCATCACAGACACAGTTAGATTTAAAAGCATTTGGACCCATGGCCTCTTTATTTCATTCTTGCTGCACCACCTCCTCATGTGCAACACTTGTACTAGCCTCTGCTGGACTATTTTGAAGGAATATTTGAATTCCCCCAATGATAAGAATGCATTTTTTATCCTCCTCCACCAACTCTCCTTATTGATACGAACTCTCAACTGAGTTCATGAGAATTTCAAATAGTCTCCTCTCTTCTTCCTTTCCCACCTGTAAATATGAGATTTCTCTTCTGCCCTCCTAACAGTCTATGAGATCCTCAATTGATCTCATCTTATTTCCCCCATGGAAATATGAAAATTCATCTCTTCCCTCCTGGTAGTTTATGAGACCTTTAACTGATCTCATTTCCTCCTCATCACTGAGGTTCCTCCCAACTCTAGTTCACATATGTGAACCACTTTCTCCTCTATGTCACTTAGGTTTTCAACTTCCCTCAACCACCTCCTTAACTCTTGTTGTTTCTTTCTGGCCAACAAATTTTGAACATGCCATTTTACCTTCCTGTTCATAGGCCATTCACACCTCTAGTGTACCTTTGTCTCATATTTCATCTTAAATGATATCCCCTCCATCTCTACTCTTATCTTATTGAGATCCTTGTCAATTTCTTCTTTAATTTTCTGCTTGCGGTCTGCTCCTCGACCACACTTATGGCCTTCAATAACCATCTTTTCTGTCTTCAGCCCTACTGGTTGTCTACCATTTGTTGTACACCTTGCAACAATATTTACAGAGCATCAATACTCTATCTCTCTTCACCTACTGTCTACAGGCAAAGTTAACTTCTGATACCACTTGATGTTATTAGATTATCACTTTTCACCTTCTCACCGTTTCCTACGATCTGTAGACAAATTTTAAGATCTCAATACTACTCGATGTAGTCAGACTATCTTTTTCATCCCCTTTGCTTGAAATATATAGACGAAATCAGGCTCTGATAGCACTTGATGCAGACCCCCTTTCTCTCCTCGGGTTTGCATGACCTCCCAGTCTAGGATCGTTCAAATCAAGGAGTTAGATCGACTCTTCAAGAATTTTCTAGACCCCAACTCTATTTACACAGGTCCCCTTTCCTTCTCTTATGTAGGCTATGTCAAATGTGGGCTCTTTCCTGCGCGCTTCTGAAATGTTGGGTTTCCAATGCTAGATCCTTTTTCATTAGCCCCTTCCTACATATGGCCCTAGGCCATGACCTTACGTAAGTATGTGATTGCGAGAAGGGTCAAGTGTGGTTTGAGACCAACTCTCTTTTCTCCCTGCAATTCACTACAAAGCGCCACGTATCCCTTTGGCGATACCGTGGTTTCAATTGCGGCCCGCTCTAAGAATATTAAAGTCCGATCATGTTTTGGCCCCACAATCCAGCTCGACCGTCAATCTTCTGTCCTTGACGGTTTTTTGTGATCAACGACTGATATCTGTTCCCTTTGTCTTCCTTCTCCCCGAAGAACGCTATCCCATATCTCCACGATCTATCAACACGTGTCCCTTTCAATCAACGAATTTGCCTTTGCTTTGGGACTTTGTCCCTCTCAACAAGATCAACGGTGTTGCGGCCCCCTTCTTGATCAACGATCGAGATATCCTTCAGGGTTTCAACATTTCCCCCCTCCGCTTTCCTCCTGATTTCTAGATATCGCGCCACGTTTCCACCTTCGAATCAACGACTCTCATTCGCTTCGGGGCTTCGGCCTTCAGAAATATCAAATCTCAACTTCTCCATGCTTTGATTTTCTCGTAGTCCATGATCTACTGACACATGTCCTCCTGTATATTGACGGATCCCAGCTACTTCGGCTATTTGGGTTTCGACGATTTCAAACTCCACTCCTTTGCTTTCTCCTAAAGCTCACAATATGTCGACATGTACCCTCTAGATCTGGCGCTCCAGATTCTCTTCGTCTCTTTGGGCTTCGGGAGTTTCAAAATCCTACGCACTCATTCCTCCTCGAGTGCTTCCACTCGAAGACACAGATCTATTGACACGTACCCCCCTGGCGACCAATGACTAGGATCTATTTCGGGTGTTCAACGATTTCTCTCTCTCCTTGTCTACAAAATTCTGAAGTGCTTCCCCTCCGGAGTTGT
>CBVK0100201712.1:0-38072 GCA_900067695.1 Picea abies | reverse complement strand
CCATAGGCCGAAGCCACCCCCAAGCACCTTAACCTTGACAGAGAATGATTCTAGAAGCAAACCCTAGGCCTAATATCCAATCAATGTAGCGTACCTCTCTCTAGAGCAAGCATACAGGGAAGAAAGTCCAAACCATAACCAATAGAAAGTCCAAGCCTAAACCGAGAATACAGATTGCGGTAGATGTAGTTGCAGCTACTCTCCAGACTTGCGCACTTACCCATTTTCTACAGTGCACACTTGTACATGTCTACAATTGTGAGATGTATGTACCAAATGAGATCTAGATTCATGTATTTATAATGTTTTTCCTAAGCTGTCTCAATCGAATTCTCATTCTGGAGGCTAAACACTTAATATTAAATATTTCCTCTAGCCGACTTGTCTTTTAGGGTTATGTTCAATGCTTTAGGGTTTCTTCTTGCTTCTCGGAATATTATATTCTTGTCAGGGTTACACGTGGAGGTAAATACCTCCCACAACTACCATAATATCAACACTCCCTCCTAGCTAGGGAGGTATTGAAGGTAATGGTCTTGAGCACAAACATACCATTCAACCGATAGCATCATCATAGTCGTACAAACTATCTCATGATTAGATCATGAGCACCATCATCACTATCATCTGATAGCATCAATTCCATCATCTCTCGAAGCCATACTCCATTTGAGTAATCAGGCATGATGTTGAATAAGTCACTCACTCCACAGAGTGATACAAGGACCATTCTTCTAATCTGGACATATGTCCTAGAAGAATGATTGTCCCAACAGATGTTAAAATCTACGCCATGGACTACAGAGACCATTCCTATAGGAATGTCAATCTAGGACTATTTTCTAATTGATTCATATGTACCATAGATATTCGTCTCAACCTATATGCCTTAGAAAATATTTGTCTTGAACCATTTTCCTAATTTGGCGACAATCAGTGCCTTAGGAAAATACTAGTCCATGACATGTCAACAAATGGTCAACCTGGACCATTCTCCACAGAGAGAATACCTGTCAACCAGCAATCTGTTCTATCTGGACCATTCTCCGCCTGGAGAATGTCTGTCCACAAGCACACTGATTATCCATCTAGCTTATAATCATTTTCAACACTACTGATAGTCTACATGGAAATCAGAACAATGTCCTTCAATAGAACACAACTGTGTCTATCCATAATAGTACACAACTACAATTCAGTGGTACACTACCACACCAAGTAGAACATGGCTACTTAATCAGTGACACATAGTCACAACCAGTGGAACACATCCACCACAGTAGCATACATCTATTGTCCAGAGACATACAGTCTCCATAGAAATCATATCATCTGATATCAACCTGCACATAAAACAATATCATGATATAAACTGAGTCATTTGGGTCATTCTTCCACTCACATATGTGAGATCTGGAAGAGCATCTTCCCTCAGAAAGTAAAACATTAGCCACAGGCTATCTAGATTATTCTTCTCAAGCATAGAAGAATAATTTTCCCTGATTTCTGAGTCTGGACCATTCACCTAACTGGGCCATTCCTCCGACACTAAACATAGTGCAACCTGGATAGAATGAGTCTTCCCTAGGGAATGCATGTCCTTGAATGTTGAACCTAGACCATTCACCTAACTGGGCCATTCCTCTGGCACTAAACATAGTGCAACCTGGAGAGAATGAGCCTGCCCTAGGGAATGACTGTCCGGACCATTTCCTAATGGAAATGACTATCCTGCGCCAACCTCCAAAAACGGACCATTCTTCGAAATTTCTCACAACTGTGAACTTCAAAAGAATGACTGCCTAATGAGGCAGACCATTCTAATTGACCACTACTCAGAATGACTGCCGATAAGAATGATTGTCCTAGACCATTCCCCCACACTGGCCACAAGGGTAATCACTGTCTATGGTACATCAGCAATCTATCGAACCATTTTCATTACGAAAATGATTGTCCGATTTGGACCATTTTTCGAACTGAAAAATGTCTGTCCGTCAGAAATCTCATACCACTTTCCGAACTGGAAAGGAATTGCTCATCCTGGACCATTTTTCGACTGAAAAATGAATGTCCATAAATCAATAACACATCAGTTCTCCCTCCCAAGCTAGGAGTAATCTCTTCCTTTTTCAATAAGCAAGTCGTCTCCATGAGCTCCATCTTGTTTCTTGAGTACGCAAACTTTTTCATCTTGGACAGAAGCTTTACCAAAATATTTGTTATCTGCTCATCTGTGGAGATATATTGGAGAACCACTTCTCTTTTCTGGACTTTATCATGGAGGAAGTAATGCTTGATCTCAATGTACTCCGGTCTATCTGGAACATTGGTTTTCTCTGAAGGCTTCATATAGATCTGCTCATTACAATATATCATTGTTGAATTCAACACTTTTGTTCCCTGGTAGCTCATGACATTGTGGCAAGGCTCAAACTGAAACATATCCAAGTAGTGCTTCTTCTGTCATTGTGAGAGTTTTTCATGGATTAGCAATCCATCATCCTGAACTTTTGAGTAACCATTCTGATACATTATCTCTGTTATAGAAAGTTTTCACCACGCTTCTGATGTGCATGAGAGGATCTGCACCAAGTTGTTTGAATCCATACAAGATCTTCTTCCATGTGCATACAAGGGTCTCTTTCTGGTATACCTCAAAACCTTGAGGTTGCTCTACATATGCTTCTTGTTCAGTTACTATGTTGAGGAGAACAACCCTTACATTTATCTTATGTAAACTCCAACTCATGGATATTGCAGAAGATATAATGGCTCAGGTAGAGGTATGTCTGTTACTAGAACAAGCTATCATCATAGTCTTCTCCCTCCATCTGGGAGAACCTCTAGTTTTGAATCTTGCAATGCTTCCATTCATAAGTCTTTCATACATTGTTCTTCATCACAACTTCCATTTCTTCTGCTTGATTGCTTAGTGGGTTCAAACCAAGCTGGTAGTCTTGTGATTCTTGATATAATGACTGGTTGTTCTGGATTTTCTTTCTCTCTTGGAATCTTCATGTTCTTCCTCGTGTTTCTCTTTAGCTCTTGGGTCCATGGAGTTTTATATAGATTCCATGCCCTGAAGATTCCAGCTTCTTCCTTTCATCATAGGATCATGGATGTGGATGGACAACCAGGGATAGTTTAAGGCTTATTTTCAAAGAAGACTTCTTATAAAGTCAAACTGAACACATGTTGTTTTTCATGGTTGCTACCATCAATGGGAACATGGATAGATACTTCATAATTCTCAATGGATCATATTATTTAGGATTAGCTCCCTCCTAATCATTGCTTCATGCATGAATGAATGCTTTTATTTTGGAATTATATAATCGACTCCCTCCATCTAAGAGATTCCACGCTTCCCTCTGCATCCTTATTGCCTTCTGCAAAGTGTCAAAGGTATTTTTCTAATTTCCTCTTGATTGCTAACTTCCTTCTGTTTTTACTTCTTCCAGGTTTCTTCAATTTTGATTATGATTTCGGCTTATCTTGCAGCTATTACTTATGTTAATAGCTTCCACATGAATTGTTACCAAGGATTGTCAAGGTACTTCATGTTTTCATGTGGATTGCTTGACTTGTAGTCATTGTGATAGAAATCCTGATGCAGGAGCATCGCCATCAAAGAAAAAGAGGTCGAGAATGGAGGTAGAATTTGACACCTCAGCATGCCAAAACTTCAAATCAACATTAAACAGAGACAGGAGCGTGTTGTTGAGATATTTTGGAAATATTGTATTTAAATACCTTGTTTGTAAAGTTGGGTCACCACCTGAGAATGGCAGGATGTTGTAAATTCTTACACGAATGTAAGGTGTTACAAATATAGAGTGTCAGCTCTTATCTGCTAATAACTCACATTTATTGTAATATGACTAAGTAGGTAACCACTAAAACAACGATGGGATAGAATTCAGATAGGACGGATAAGAGATCAAGAAGACACTCCTTAGATAGGTTTCTGTATTTTTGTATTAAATGGTAGTATTGTAGAAGTAAGGGAGTAAGAAGTGTTAGATGTAGCAGTTACACATAGAGAGTTACAAGATAGTGAAGCACTATGTAACTTATGTAAATACTTCATGAATGAATAGAACAGACAGAGATTGATCCAAATGCTTGGACGGTGTTCATTTCAGTGTGTATTTGAACAAATGATATGCTCTCTATGTGTTTATTTCACTATGTTTATGTATGTTGTTCATAGTTGAGTATATGAACCGGTGAAGTATTAGATAAGTTTCAATTGTTTCTCTTATGAGAGATCGAATGCAAGGAGTGCATATTGTCTGAAAGGTGTGCATCGACAGAGTCTAGATTTGACTCAGAGAAGGTCAAGAGGGATAATAGGAAACTTAGACTGAATGTTGCAAGGAGTGCACAGGGTAAACGTTCGACTAAGTGTCGAGAGATCGGGACTGTGAAGCGCAAGGAGTGCGTAGTAAGATTTCTTTTGAAGAAATATTTAAGTCCGAACTTTGTCAAAGATTCCAGGATCTCAAGGAGTGCGTCAGAGGTCGAAATCCTCGAAGGAATCAAGCTCACGAGAGATAGCGCTAAAGATTCAGCAGAAAGAGAGAAATGTGTTGAAGATCGTGAATTGACGGTTGAGATCCCTTCGGAGGAATTCATGGTCACTGATTGTTGTTAGATCTGGGAGAGTTTCTCGGAGGTTAGCCTTGGAGTTCTTCGATAACCTGAGTGTTCGGAGGTTTTGAAAGTGTTTTGAGAGTGGGATTGTCAAAGTCCCAAAACAGTGAAGTGAATCTACATTGTCGGTATCGAGGAGGATACATGGAAGCAGATCCGAGTGTTCGCGGGAAAGGTCTTTCGGAGGAATTGCATGGAGCAAAGTGAAAACTTTGAGAAGTCATGAAGGATGAGTAGATCTGGACCGTTGGATCCAGAAGAACACATGGCAGAGATCTATGTGTTTCAGAGGAAAAAGCACTTCGGAGAAAAACAGGTGAGGTGAAGACAAAATCATCAAAGCGTGAAGTAACGAAGTCCATATAAGTCGTCGATCTGAGGAGGACACGCGTCAACAGATCATGAACTTCGGAGAAGGGAGAAAGGAGAAAGCGGAGTGTGTTCGCCAATTCAGAGTTCGGCGGATTTGGAGTCAGGTGTCTCAAGAACACCCAAAGTATGAAGTCTCGAAGCGCATAAAGAGAGAAGGTTTAAGCCCATGGTTTTTAACGAGGGTCACGTGGAATAATCTGTGGGTACTTAGAAACTCTCGAAAAAGGGGATTTCGCACCCGAGAAATAGGACCTTGACCTGCGGAGAATATAGAAGAGGTTCAACACGAACCTGTGAGTTGATTCAGCTCCCGAAGTCGATCGATCCTAGACAGGGAGGTCGCGCAACCCCAAGGGAGAGTAGGGGATCTGCATCAAGTGGTATCAGAGCATGATTTTGTTTGTAGATAGCAGACAAGGGAGACAGAGGAGATAGTTTGATACCGTCGAGTAGTATCAAAAGCTTGATTTTTCTTGCAGACAGTAGGAAAAGGTGAAAGAATTATGTTTGATAGCATCAAGTCATAGGGAGGAAATCAAAGTAGTGGAATCATGCCACCCAAAAGGCGCAGGGATAGACATATAGAAAATCCATAAATGGAAGAAGAAATTAGGTGACTCTGAATGAGATTGGACACCATGGAAACAACATAGAGGAGAGCACCAGATGCTAGTGACGTCAGCGAAGCTGAAAGTGAAGAGGTAGAAGAAGAAGGAGCTGCAGAAAGAGAACCTGTGGAAGAACGACTGCTAAGAGTTGTTTCGAGAATATGATCTAGATCAAATGTAGAAGTCTCAATGTATGAAGGAAAATTGAAAGTTGAATAATTGTTAGATTGGGTACGTGCTATGGATAAATACTTTGATTATGAAGAAATTGATGAAGAAAAGAAAGTAAAGCATGCAATAACTAGGTTGAAAGGTCATGCAACGTTATGGTGGGATGAACTACAAGTTGATCGCAGACGCAAAGGCAAGCGGAAAATCAAAAGTTGGGACAGGATGGTAGCTAAATTGAAAGAAAAAATTATCCCTAAAGACTATCAGATAAATCTGTTCAGAAAGTTACAGAACCTGAGATAGAAAATTTTATCAGTGAAAGAATACACTGAAGAATTCTATAGACTGAATATCAGGGATGGACAGAAGGAAAATGACGATGAAAAAATAGCCAAGTATATAAATGGGTTGAGATACGAGATACAAGAGGAGATCAACATGATGTATGTTGGCACAATCGAGGATTCTTATCAAGTAGCCTTGAAAGCTGAAGAGAGTTTGGCCAGAAAACAAAGCGAGTGAAATAGGGGAGGAATTCCAAGCAGAGGTAAGGGAATTGTCTGATAGAAGTTCAAGAAGCCAAAGAAAGAGGCTAGAAAGTATCATAATCACGTTAAAAAGGGGGGAAGTTCCAAGGAAGGACATCATGGAGGAAGAAACTCTTTTCCTCGAGGAAGAGGAAGAGGCAGAGGAGGTGAAGTTAGATGTTATGTCTGTGGAAAGACAGGACACATGTCTTGGGAATGCCCCGAGAGAAAGAAAGAACGAGGAGGAGAAGCACACATTTATGAAGCTCAGAAGAATGTGGAAGCAGAAGCAGTAGAAGGAGGAAGAAACCTTATGATGAGGAATGTTCTTCTAAAGCCAGAGAAGGAGTCAAAGGAACTAATCCAGCAAATGAATTTGTTTAGGATTGTTTGCAAAACAAAGGACAGAGTTTGCAAGATGATTATAGATCATGGGAGCACTGATAATCTAGTATCCACAGAGATGGTGGAGAAACTGAAGCTCGAGACAACTGCACACCCAATTTCGTACAAGGTATCATGGTTGCAAAAAGGACATCAAGTAATGATAAGTCAAAAATGAAAAGTTGAGTTTAAAATAGGAGGCTATAAAGATGAGATTTTATGTGATGTAATTCCTATGGATGTTTGTCATATCTTGTTGGGGAGACCATGGCAATTTGATAGAAATTTCCTTCATGGTGGGAGGAAAAATACTTACACCCTAGAGAAGAATGGTAGAACACACATGTTGTTGCCAATAGAAGACAAGGAACCAAAGAAGGAGGCTAGTTCAAGTATACTTCTCATGAGTGGGAATGAACTCTTGAATGAGGTCAAGAAGGAAAAAGAGATGTAGTTTGTTGTAGTGAGGAAGCCAAGGGTTATCCTTACAAATACTTCTATGGATGATTTACCTGAAGAAATCCAAGAACTGTTAGAGAATTTTGCTGACATAGTAGTGGATGAGTTACCTCACTCGTTACCACCCATTAGGAGTATCAGCCATCACATTGACCTTATTCTAGAGGCCAGTTTTCCAAATAAAGCGGCATATAGGTTGACACCTAGAGAGAATGAAGAGATCAAGAATCAAGTCCAAGAGTTGTTGGATAAAGTTTTAGTCAGGAAAATTCTAAGTCCATGTGCAGTACCAACTGTGTTGAGTCCAAAGAAGGATGGAGGATGGAGAATGTGTACAGATTCTAGAGCCATCAACAAGATCACCATCAGGTATAGATTCCTTTACTAAGAATGGATGATTTCATGGATTTCTTGAGTGGAGCAAGCTATTTTTCAAAAATAGATTTGAAGAGTGGATATCATCAGATAAGAATGAGAGAGGGAGATGAATGGAAGACAGCATTCAAGACAAATGAAGGTTTGTTTGAATGGATAGTCATGCCATTTGGGTTGACAAATGCCCAAGCACATTTATGAGGTTGATGAATGAAGTGTTGAAAGAATTCATAGGTAAATTTGTGATTGTATATCTGGATGATATACTAATCTTCAGTAAAACAGAGGAAGAACATTTAAAGCACTTGACCTTAGTGATGAGGAGATTGCAACAAGAAAAGTTGCTGATAAACTTAAAGAAAATCTCTTTTATGAAGACAGAACTCATATACTTGGGTTTTGTGATCTCTTCAAATGAATTGAAGATGGATCCAGAGAAGGTGAGAGCAATCAGGGATTGGCCATCTCCTAGAAGAATATTTGAGGTGAGAATATTTCATGGGTTAGAAATTTTTTATAGGAAATTTATCAGAAATTTTAGTTGTATATGTACACCCATACTATATACTATGAAGAAGAAACACAAGTATATTAATTGGACAGAGGAGGTTGAGAAAAGATTCAGAGTGTTGAAGGAGAAGATTACGGGACAAACAATTTTGGTCTTACCATATTTTGGGAAAACATTTCAGGTAAGGTGTGATGCAAGTGGAGTAGCTATTGGAGCAGTCTTGAGTCAAGATAATAAGCCAATTGCTTATTTTAGTGAGAAACTGAATGAAACCAAGAAAACGTATTCCACATATGACAGAGAGTTTTATGCAGTGATTCAAGCTTTGAAGAAGTGGAGGCACTATATGATTCCAAAGGAATTTGTCTTGTATAGTGATAATCAAGCTTTACAATTTATTACTAGGCAAGAAAAGTTGAATCAGAGGCATGCTAAGTGGGTAGAATTCATGCAGAAATTTATTTTTGTCATTAAACATATTTCTGGAAGTTCTAACAAAGTTGCAGATGCTTTGAGTAGGAGGAGTTTTATTATACAAGAATTTCAAGTGAAGACCTTAGGGTTTGAACACATTAAGGAAATGCACCAAGAAGATCCATATTTTAAGGAGGTCTATGAGGCATGTGAGAACCCTTTGTTGGGGCACAGAATCCCATGGACAGAATATTTAATCTGGGATAGATTATTGTTCAAGGGAAGCCAATTGTGCATATCAATATGCTCTATGAGAGACAACCTGTTGAAAGAGAAACACAGTGGAGGTTTAGTTGGACATTTTGGTCATGATTAAACATATGCACAACTGAGTTCTTCATATGAATAGCCAAGTATGAGGACCAAAGTAAAGGAATTTGTGAAAAAATGCAGAATTTTCCAGTATGTAAAAGGGAGATAGCAGAACATTGTTTTGTATCAACCATTTCTTATTCCAAAAAGGCCTTGGGATGCAATTAGTATGGATTTTGTATTGGGATTACCTAGAACCCAAAAGGGAAGTGATTCCATATTTGTTGAGGTAGACAGATTTTCCAAAATGTCACATTTCATACCATGTCAGAAAACAAGTGATGCTACACACATAGCCAATTTGGTTTTCAGGGAAGTTGTGAGACTACATGGGTTTCCCAGAAGCATAGTCTCAGACAAAGACACAAAGTTTGTAGGACACTTTTGGATAAATCTATGGAAGAAGTTGGGGACAAAATTGTCCTTCAGTTCAGCATATCACCCTCATACAGATGGGTAGACTGAAGTGGTGAACAAAAGTTTGGGAAATTTATTAAGGAGTTTAGTCACTGAGCAAGGTCGTCAGTGGGATCAGATTCTGGCACAGGCGGAATTTTTGTTTAACAATTCGGTAAACAGGAGCACTAGGAAAAGTCCATTCGAGATAGTGTATGGAATACAGCCAAGAGGGATTACAGAATTGAGATATTTGAAGCAAGATGAGTTCAGAAGCGTTCGAGTAGAATATTTTTCTACAAATATGCAGAGACTTCATGATCGAGTCAGAGAGAAGCTACAGGATAGCAGCCAAAAGTACAAGAACGGAGTGGACCAGAAAAGAAGAGAATTTAATTTGAAGTTGGAGATGAAGTTTTAACACATTTGAGAAAGGAAAGGTTTCCAAGGGGAACATATAACAAGTTGAAGATGAAGAAGATAGGACCATGCAAGATCCTCAAGAAATTTGCAGCTAATGCTTGTGAGATTGAGTTGCCAGACAATGTTGGAATATCACAAATATTCAATGTTGCAAACATGTATCCTTACAGGAGAGATGATGCAAGAGAGCTAGATGACCAGAAGGAGATTCAGTGGAAAAAACAGATGCTCGCAGCAGGAAAACCTTAGATGGAGAAAATCTTAGATCAGAGAGTTGAAAAGATGGCCAGGAGGAAGATGTATATTGAATATTTGTTGAAGTGGAAAGATCACCCAATGGAACATTCGAGTTGGGTCACTGAACCTGACATTTTGAAATATGGAAAAACAATGTAGGAGCTCATGAACAGGATTCCATAAATATTTTAGCCAGAGGAGTATGATGTAGGAGCATTGCCATCAAAGCAAAAGAGGTCGAGAGTGGAGGCAGAATTCGATACCTCAGCGCGCCAAAATTTCAAATCAGCATTAAACAGAGACAGGAGTGTGTTGTTGAGATATTTTGGAAATATTGTATTTAAAGACCTTGTTTGTAAAGTTGGGTCACCGCCTAATAATGGCGGGATGTTGCAAATTCTTACACGACTGTAAGTTGTTACAGATATAGAGTGTAGCCTCTTATCTGCTAATAACTCACATTTATTGTAATAGGACTAAGTAGGTAACCGCTAAAACAACAATGGGATAGAATTTAGATAGGACAGAGAAGAGCTCAAGAAGCCACTCCTTAGATAGGTTTATGTATTTTTGTATTCAATGGTAGTATTGTAGAAGTAAGGGAGTAAGAAGTGTTATATGTAGCAGTTATACATAGGGAGTCATAAGACAGTGAACCACTGTGTAACTTATTTAAATACTTCATGAATGAATAGAACAGACAGAGATTGATCCAAATGCTTGGATGGTGTTCAATTCAGTGTGTATTTGAACGAATGATATGTTCTTTGTGTGTTTATTTGATTATTCTTATGTATGTTGTTCATAGTTGAGTATATGAACTTTCAACTTGTGAAGTATTAGATAAGTTTCAATTGTTTCTCTTCTTAGAGCTCGAATGCAAGGAGTGCATATTGTCCACAAGGTGTGCGTCAACAGAGTTTAGATTTGACTCAGAGAAGCTCAGGAGGGATAACAGGAATATTAGACCAAATGTTGTAAGGATTGCATAAGGTCAAGGTTTGACTAAGTGTCGAGAGATCAAAACTGCGAAGCACAAGGAGTGCGTAGTAAGATTTCTTTTGAAGAAATCTCTAAGTCCGAACTTTGTCAAAGATTCCAGGATCACAAGGAGTGCGTCAAAGGTTGAAATCCTCAGAGGAATCAAGCTCAAAAGAGATATCGATAAAGATTCAGTAGAAAGGGAGAAATCTATTGAAGATCGTGAATTGATGGTTGAGATACCTTCGGAGGAAGTCGGGGTCACTGACAGTCGTTATATCTGGGAGAGTTGCTTAGAGGTTAGCCTTGGAGTCCTTCGATAACCAGAGTGTTTGGAGGTTTTTAAATTGTTTTGAGAGCGGGATTGATGAAGTCCTAAAACTTCGAAGTGAATCTACATTGTCGGTATCAAGGAGGATATGTGGCAGCAGATCCGAGTGTTCACGAGAATGGGATTTCAGAGGAATTGCGTGGAGAAAAGTGAAAACTTCATGAAGTCGCAAAGGACGGGTAGATCTGGATCATTGGATCTAGAAGAACACGTGGTGGAGATCCGTGTGTTTCGGAGGAAAAATCACTTCGGATAAAAATGGGTGAGGTTGATGCCAAAATCGTTGAAGTGCGAAGTAACGAAGTCCATCTAAGTCATCGATCTGAGGAGGACACATGTCAATAGATCATGGACTTTGGATAAGGGAGCAAGGAGAAAGCGAAGTGTGTTCGCTAGTTCAGAGTTCGACGGATTTGGAGTCAGGTGTGTTGAGAACACCCGAAGTCCCGAAGCGCACAGGGAGCGAAGGTTTAAGCCCACGGTTTTTAACCAGGGTCACGTGGAAGAATCTGTGAGTACTTAGAAACTCCCGAAAAGGGGATTGCGCACCTGAGAAATAGGACTTTGACCTGTGGAGAAGATAGAAGAGGTTCAACACGAACCTGTGATCTTATTCATCTCCCGAAGTCAATTGATCCTAGACCAGGAGGTCGTGTAACCTCAAGGGAGAGTAGGGGGTCTGCATCAAATCCCGATCTTGTTATTCTTCCATGGGTATTGTTTCTCTTTGAACATATTATCTTCTAAGAAACAGATATGCAAGATATGTAAAGAAACTATGTAAACATGGTATGTACAAGAATTATGAAGAATATTGTTACCTTGTCTTAGAAGAAGAAGCATGTTTTATCCTGCTTGGCATTCTTTGAGGGTTCTCTTTCTTCGGAATTTGTTGCTTCCTCTGTTTCCTTCCTTTTCTTTAACTCAAAACAGTGGTTCCTGTAGTGACCATATTTTCGACAGTTGAAGCATTGTATCTTTGACATATTCTTTTCTTGATTTGGTTTCTTCCTTGAGCCAAACTTCTTCTTATTCCTGAAATTCTTGAACTTTGTTGTGAAAGCTTGATCATCATATTTATTTTGGGATTTTTCTTTTGCGCTAATCCTTGATTCTTCTTATGCACAATAAGTCCAAAGTTCTTCAAATCTGGGATACTCCTTTCTTATGTTCATGCTTGTGGCAAATGCATCCCATGTCTTGGGAAGGCCATTGAGTACTATATTTACCATTTCCTTCTCTGAAATGATTTATTCAATAGCTTGTAGTTGATCTCTTAACTGAGAGATTCTCATAAGGTATGATGTTATGTTGTCATCATCATTCATTTTCATGTCACGGAGCTCATTCTTCAGACTCATTACTCGTCCAATGTTTCTGACTGAGAATAGGTTTGTTAGTGCATCGTACATCTTCTTAGATGAGTCAATATGGGAGATGTAGGGTATCAAGTGCTCTTTTATAGAGTCCACTATGATACTCATGGCATTGATGTCATTGTCTTAAAACTTCTCCATAACTGCAACGTTCTGAGGTTCCTTCTCTTTTCCTTCTTCGAACTATGGTTCCATGATCTTTCCTTTCACGATATCCAACACTTTATTCGTGGAAAGGATGAGGTCAATCCTTGTCTTCCACGCTCTAAAGTTAGAATCCCCTTCTAACTTGTTTTCTGACTTCATAGAGTAAGTCATAACTTCTTTGACTTGGTCAACCTTTGACCAAAAACTCAAACTTGACGTCTTAGCTTGCTGAGAGTACCAGGAGATGCATTAGTTTAAGGAGTACCAGGCTATCCAAAAATTAGGTCAATATCTTCACTTAAGGTGCCTCAAAAAGAGGGTTAAGTTTTCGTTGCTGCAACAAAAACTTTGACTGCAACTGCAACTGTAACTAAGCAAATCCTCCCAATCTATCTTCCAGCGGTTAAACTGTCCGAAGATAGTGTGGGCTCATAACCTATTAGAAAATAATAGATGTGCTCATTTAACCATAGACAATATAGCAATATTGTCACCCAACCATAGGCCGAAGCCACCCCCAAGCACCTTAACCTTGACAAAGAATGATTCTGGAAGCAAACCCTAGGCCTAATAGCCAATCAATGTAGCATACCTCTCTCCAGAGAAAGCATGCAGGGCAGAAAGTCCAAACCATAACCAATAGAAATTCCAAGCCTAAACCGAGAATACAGATTGCAGTAGCTGCAGCTGCAGTTGTAGCTACTCTCCATACTTGCGCACTTACCCAATTTATGTAGTGCACTTGTCAATTTTTGCAATTGTGAGTTGTATGTACCAAATGAGATCTAGATTCCTATATTTATACTATTTTTCTTGAGCTATCTAGGTCGACTTCTCATTCTGGAGGCTAAACACTTAATATTAAATATTTCCTTGAGTCGACTTGTCTTATAGGGTTATGTTCAATGCTTTAGGGTTTCTTCTTACTTCCCAGAATATTATATTCTCGTCAGGGTTACACGTGGAGGTAAATACCTCCTGCAGCTACCATAATATCAACATGCTCGAGTCAGTGAGAATGTTGGTGTTAACGGCCAGAATGTAAACCATCACCCGAAACGTTGTTGTTACTGCCTGGAGCTCTCGTGTAATGCAAGAATTTCGGGCATCCGCCTTAAAGTATCGATCCATCTCACTCTTACTCATGAAATAAAATCTATTATGTATCATGCATGTGTGAATTGAGAATAAAAGTTGGTGATTGTAAGGTCAAAGGGTGGGCATTGCTATGTATTTCTTTTGAAAACAAACATATTTTTACTAGTGTAATGGATATGAGCAGCCTCCACCTGAGCATTCCACTATTTTGCTAGGATTGTCATTGATTCACCTGAATAGAAAAGGAGGCGAAGGAATATGATCTCATGTTGTCGCATGGTATGGGAGATTGGGCACTTGGAGGACCCGATGGGGGTGTGTGGATTCACGTGTAGTATTTTAGAGATATAGCCTTTTGACTCATAGTTGGTCGAGGGTAGTTGGAATGGCTTCTCTTCACTGTCTTTTTGGCTCTAGTTGTAATGGAGAGATTGAAATTGTTGTAGGATTGTGTGACACATTGATAGAGACAGTGTTATCAAATATGTTGAATTATATAATTATGAGCTTGGTACATGGGAAACTTTGCTAGAAATGCATTCCCCCCGCAAGTTGTGCTCAAGATTTTTTTATGGATGAAAAATGAATTTGGTTGCACTCCATTGCTTTAGGAAGCAAGGGCAAGGCACCTAGAAATATGTGAGCTTTTGATAAACGATGCCCTGAATGAAGCATATATATCATGTGTGTGTTGGTGCCTACCTGGAAGACAAGACTAATTCATGGATTTATTATCAGATCGTGGTAGTTGTGTTGTGAGATTGTTGTTGTGAATCGTGAGTGGGTCATGGTCCTAAGAAGAGGAGCTATGGAAGAGGTCGTTGGGACCAGCATGGTGATTGGAGAGGATCCCAAGGATGTGAAGGACAAACCTACAATTAGGTTACACAATTTTGATTCTAGTAAGGAAATTTGAATTATTTTGTTAAGCAAGTTGATAGAATGTTTGGGGATGGCAGGGAAACTTAGATGCTAATAGAGAATCCATAAATGTGATTGTGGAACATCTTTGACCATGGTAAGAATCCATCAAAATGGGTCATGTTACAATGAATGTGTCTTTGAACATTTTTTAGAAGTTGGTAAAATTTAAATGTGTTCTCGATAGCTTTTGGAGTTTGTAAGGATAAGCATGTTGAGCCTAGTCAACTTAGTGTGTGATGCATTGTTAGATTTGAATAATCTCACAATTGCTTATTAAAGTGTGAAAACTCCAAAGAAGTACGAGTAAATGTTTTGGAATTAGAATCATTTTTATTGGATCTAGCTAAGTCAATAGGAAATGTAGTAGTTTTGTTAGAATTAACTGCTCTGACAAATCATGGGGAAATCCAAGGCAATGAATTGATAGTGACAATGAAGGTCAAAGATGCAGATGAATACTCCAAACATGTAAACAAATGCAGAGGAGGAAGATGATATTATATCTTGCTGATGAGTTGAAGTTATGCTTGCCAATGTTTTTTGATGTAAAACCATTCCTTAGTCTGCTTGGTAAAGGGTGTGGTAGTTGGAAAGGAGGTTTAACTACATGTTACCCCTAATTGTGTATTGATGGTAAATTGTTTGATGAATTGATGTAAGATTGACTTGGATGGCCATTTGTTCAATCTTTATAGTCATGGTACTAGTGTTTGGCCCAAAGGTATGGTTGGTTCCCAGCTGGTATGAGTTCAAAAATTCTATAAGTGAATGGAGGAGCATGAACATTTTTTGGTTCTACGATGGAAGCGAGTTGCATTTTTCTCACTGGAGAAACCATGATCTAATGGTAGAATTAAGTTTGAGTTGGAATGATAAGCAGGAAGAACAAATATCTTGTTCTAGATATAGTGGAGAGTTTAGTCCAAGGGAAGTTGGTGACAGTGGAAGTCATGCGGAAGCAGCAAAAGTGAAATGATTGCAAACAAACAAGATAAATTTTGTGAGTTGTGTTGAATAAAATAGACTCATGACCATATGTTAATGTGATTCACACTTTTTGTAGCAAGTACTTGATGTAATATTTAGTGATTCGATGTATTGGTCCTTGAAATGTTTGATCTTGTACCTAGTATATCCATGGGATGGATTTTGTAATGTATGTACATGTAAAGGGCATATCGTTGTAAGACCTGATTAGGCATGCATACCCCTTTTTCATGTATCCCTAATGAATTGTAGTGTAGAAACCTCCATTATAGAGTTCATTGACACTTGTAGGAGTGATCCATGTCACGGGTTGGTTGAATGCTCTATGAGTGAACTTTAGGATGTGCCTATAAACCATGAGTTTTACATTCAGGGGGAGTTCATCAAGAGGTTGAATGAACCATATACCTGAAGGACATCCTATGATACCGACAGTTGTAGCAGCTGATGACCCATGCATTCTGGTCAATGGTTGTTTCTTTATATGGACTTTAGCAGTTTGGTGATGCATGGTCAAGGTATGAAGAGAAAGTACTATATTGGACATGACGTAGACTTTGTTGATTAGGAGGTGCTTCAATTCAGAGGACTTAGTGATGATGAAGATGTGACCTGATGATGGTAAAGACAAGTTTTCGTTAAGGGAGAGTGTTGGGATATGTAACTCCCTATTTTTCGTAAGTGTGATCATATATGTGATTATAATGATTATTTATCATGATTAGGTAGATTTGGTATCTATGTAGAGAGTATGTTCCTAGTATTTGGGAAGTTGTTGGAACTAGTTGGATTTGAAAGATTCTCTCCAACTAGATGCTTCTTAGATTGGTGTCAGGTTGAGATATTTTCTCCACAAAGTAGATTGTGAGATCAATGTAATTTGTCTATCTTGAGAAAAATCTTCATGTGTGTTGAGGAAAAGGTATGGGATGCCTTACTCAATCATTTTCAGATCTTTTCTGGCTAGGAAAAGATAGTCGGGAATGTCACCCGATATTTATAGCCTCAAAAACATTCACTCAATCCGCAAGTATTAATTACAAGGATTAAGGATGGTTTTATGATTTGTATATGTTGCAATGTAAAAATAAAATTTATACAAAACTGAAAGAATATATACAGATTTTACAATCAAGTAAACATGGAGACCACAAGTAAAAAGAGGAACCAAGTCATGAAAACATATATATGAGACAAAACAATAATATCAATTTATTTCATTTTGAGATACCAAAAGTGTATTTCTCTTTACAAACCCCTACGAGGGTATGGACCAAAGTCATATTTAGACATATCCGATGGGCACCATACAAAAAGACTCTGACAGTAAAATAACACTGAAATTAATGATCTAGATCAGCTTGCCACAAACTGCTTCCATTTTGACTCTGCAAGATTTTCTTTATCGGCCATGAAAATTAATTCAAAAATGGATGAGAATACACAGACTATCAAGGATGAATCAACACCTATAGAACAAGCGGATGAAAAGTAGGATTCGGTTTTGAACCTTGTTCCTTCAATAAGACCCTATTGTCAACACAAGGATTAGGCTTTCAAGTAAACTCAGAAATGAATGAAAATTGAACTTATCTCATTTAACTAAAGAGTAAACCTTAGTATTGTTTTTCTCCTTCTATTCTCCCTTTGTTTCTTATTCTCATTGAACCTTTATTCTTTCTCAATAAGTTGAGGTAGTTCAATTACTTTCTTTAGTTAAGTCAAATTAACTTAACTAATCATTTTAGGGGGAAATCATTAATAATAAAATATAAATAAGGGTCTAATTAATAATAGGTGGGACCCCTTGTGACTCCCATCATTTTCCTTGCCAAATATCAAATATAAAATGTAAACTAATCATTTGGATCATATAACACCCTTGTAGCTCCCATGGATATCATTTAAGCCAAATATTTAGCAAAATTTGAAACCATATCCAAAAACAAATAATATATCCATCTTATCCACAAAAATATCCAAAATAACACTTATTGTCCAAAATATGTTAAAAATTATTAAACATTATCTTCATCACTGAATATCATAAAAAACACATTTTGAATCCATATTTGTTGCTTTGCAAGGCATATTTCCTCTTCTCGCTGCTGTCCCCAACTGACTTTTCTTGAGTGGACCTTGGTTGGTTAGACCCTTGAGGTTGTATTTCGTTGATCACATGGGAGCAGTCATATTTGAGGTGGAGGCATGAAGACACAGAATTAGAAGACTCTGTGGATGGAATGCAGGGGGAAACCATTGTTTTTCCTTTGTCTTGCACAGGTTGCGGGATATCAGGTTTTAACCTTTTGCTAGTGTGCGAGGACTGTACTGGCGAAACAACAAGAGAAATTTGAACATTGGGATTAATTGGTGGTGGTAAAAGTAAGGACACAGCGGGCCATCCACAGTGATGCGAGACAGGCTGGTGGACAATTTCTTTCCAATCGTCATTAGCGGGGACTTTGGGCTGCAAAGACACATGTGGAGGAATGGGAATGCTGGGAAAATTATGAGGAGGCTGAAATGGGGTTTTGTTAGGTCAGGGATGAAAGATACCATGGCCAACCAAATTAAAAAAACCCAGCTTGAAATAGTTGGTTCAACTCTTGTGGATCAGCATCGAAATGAATAGAAAACTAAGGCCTTCTATGGCCTTGCTGCCAGTTAACTCTGCCTCTGTTATTTCAGCCATTGTTTTCTCTACTGAAAAAGCTCATCCTATAGCAATAATTAACCAGTCATGAAATTCTTAATAACCCATACATGAGAATTTGCTTACATAAATCAAAAGTTGGCTCTAGAATTTACTTATGAGACACATGCAAACCATACATAACATGTCATTTATTAATTGGCACATGAACATGGTTGATAGGGTTAATGGGAAATATGGAGGGCTTGTACGTAGCAAAAAATGATATCATGGAGGGAAGGAATATACGAATATTTTTCAAACAATTAATAAAACAATCAATTGTGTATCCAAACATATCTAGAACATCAGTCCTCAACCCTTGCCATGTCAACTTCCTTTCATTTCTACACAGACTCCTCTTCAAAATAAATATCACACAACAAAGGATGAATAAGTGAAATTGGGATCGTGAAGGGGGTATATTTAGCAAAAAATGATATCATGGAGGGGGAACTCTTATGGATAGTGTTCAAATGTTATATCAAACATACCATATCTGATGTAAAATTGCAATAAAAATATCTTATTTTTTAAAAATTTAAAGTTTAAACCATACTCTGTTTCCAAAACAACAACCCAAAACTAGTGCTTGCTTCACAAAATGCTCACTTGCCTTAGAAATTGTATTACACAGTTACCAATTTAATATGCCCAAGATTTTGAAAAATAATCGTAATAACAATATTGCATGTATATAACAGAGTAACAACATCATAATCACCACGGGAAATACAACAACAGTCTTGGAGTGGACAGGCTACCACCATAATATCAACATCAACAAAGTTCTTAAAACCCACAGGGTCCCGTGAAGTGCCCCAAAACAAATCTTTGTATATAACCATAATTCAATCGAACCACAATTTACCAAACTTCCCCATCCTATTTCATTTTGGTTCGTATATTTTATTCGATCATCATACAACTTATACACAGGTGCTTTTCGTAATTACAATAAAACATTGGCAAGTTTATTTTTTAATGATAATTTCCAACATTGCTATTGACCTCATGAGCTTCATATGGACAGGCTGTAACTTCAAATGAAATAAGTGAATCCAACACTTTCTCCATACTTACATAGAAAGTATCCAATCAAAAATTGTGCCCAAACAAAAGAGCACGAACAGTGCTTTCATCAAGTTTTGAGTAAGCAACGCCTTCACAATAATGCATAGGGATTAATACGCAATAGTGGCAGTAAGTGGTCAAAGAAAGCAGGCTAACAACCTAATTTTTTGGTGAGAACAAAGCATGAAATGTTTTACTCACACCACAGTGTTCCACATTAATACTCACGAAGTGGAGTTATTGCATGGGCATATTAGCCACGAAGACCAATAATCTTAACATACAGGTGGAGTGTTCACAAAAACCCACAGGTAAGAAGTAGAGAGAACCCAGTCTCAAATGGGGAAGGAAACCCAAAACAAATAACCAGAGGCAAGGCAGGCCCAGGAGTTTCCCCAACCACAATCTTTTTCATAGCAAAGTTGTGAACAACTACACACAGTAAAAGCCACCCACGACTCTTTCAATGCCAATGGTCGCAAAACAACCAACACAAGAAACTAAAATTTACAAACAACCAATACACAGTCTAAATTCATTATAACATCTTTGGAAATACATAGACCGTGAGCAAACAAGATTTAAAGAGCAGAGTGAATGTTCATGGATGGAAAAGCAAGAAAACCCCATGCATGTATAAAGATTGCTTAAGGAGAAATGACCAGGTCGTATACCTCCTGATCTAGGTGGATATTGGTGGCCACCCACCTATTCCACTTAGACCCCCACCATTGTTTCTTTCATTTTTTCAGTTTCCTTAATTGTAGAACAATTTACTATTTTTGGCAGTTTTTTGGGTCCTGAACTTCGGGAGTCGTTTTGAGGCCCTAAACGATGTTTTTTGGGCCTCAATCAATCAATGAATATCTTAATAATATTTGATATCAATAGTTGTAGTCCTCAAATAGATATTTCTAACGATGTATCATATGCGTCAAACAGAGATAGTATGCCAAGTTACGACCCTGGGAAATTGATGTACCAATTTACCCCGACAGGGCCCATATTATGGCGTTTCATCTCCAAGGGTTAGGTTTTTTGGATGTTTAGGGTTTCCATTGTTTCTCAATAATATATAGGCCTTCGAGACTCACTGTAACACAAAGTTCAGAGGCCTATAGCTGGCACATCTCTTCTCATAGATAAGCTACCAACTCCCTAGCTAGTTTGTTTCTATTATGTTTGTAAACAAATTTTAGTTATTTGATATTAATGAAATGAAGTGTTATTTTCGCTGCATATTTGTATTCATGGTTATTTGTGTATTCTATTGCATTCCTGCATAAATCTAGATCAGTGGTATCAGAGCGGTCTGCTCTTTCTCGATCCTTCTTTGCATGTCCCCAACGAGGTCGGGGTATAAGGAGTTAGGGATCGATTTGGTTGAACCTTTGCAAGATCAGCCTCGCAAACCCCGATGGTCTCCCATGGGGGACGAAAAGAAATACAAGGGACTTGAAGGGAGAAGAAGATCCTATCAAAATATTGCTCGAGGAGGCCCTTGAAAATCAAAGGAATGCGATGATGGATAACTTCGCCCAGATCCTTCAACGATTGCCCACTGGCGACGCATCTGCATCCAAAAACCACTCTAGAGGTGCAACCCCTTTTAAGGTACAAGTAAACTTTGACATTCCCATATATGATGGTCAAATAGATGCAGACGTCGTAGATAGATGGTTGAATCTATTAGAAGGATATTTCTCGGTTCATGACTTTTCCGACTGGGAGAATATTATTTTTTCACTGCTCAAAGCTACCCCCCATGTCAAAGACTGGTGGGAGACCTACTGTGAGAAAAAGGACGAGGAGGAACCCTCCCTATTCTCGGTCGTACCCACTTGGAATTATTTATGAGATGCCATCAAGGAACAATATTATCCTGTGGGGAGCTATCAAGACAAGTACATACAATGGACTATGTTGCGGCAACAAAGGGATCAAGATGTGCATGAGCTGACGAATCTGTTCCATACCCTACGCACAAAATTAGGTATCAAAGATTCATAGAAACATTTGGTGTTGAAATACCGCAGTTGTCTACACAGATACATTCAGGAGGAAATGGAGTTCCTCGACATATCCTCGCTTGGTACGGCATATCAGTATGCTGTCAAGATTGAGCATAAATTCAAACAGAAGAAGCGAGACTTTGGATATGCAAATCAAAAGCAAGCGAAAGGTGCCCCCAAACCGCAGGACAAAGGACAAATACAAGGCATGGTAGCTCAATACAACCTTTCAAAGTTGCAAGAAAAGAACAACATCGCGAAGCTGAAGAAGGACACAGGAAAGTGGTGTGAGTTCCATAAGAGATCCACTCACAACACAAGTGAGTGTCAGGCCAAATAGTCATTGGTGGCCGAGATGAGGGCTTCTGAATCTGATGCATGCTCTGACACTGAATCAGAACCTGAGAAGGGGAATGACACAGGGAAGTAGATTATCAATGTAGAGCCCAACGCCACCATTTCCACCATGAAGATCCAAAAGGAAGAACCAAAAGATCCAGAGGAGGAGAAGCGTCTCTTCCACTCCCAAATGTGGGTAAAGGGTTCCCTACTATAGTTCATTGTCGATAGTGGGAGCCAAAAGAACCTCATTTCAACAGAGGTCGTGAAGCGGTTGGGTTTGCCGACCACAACACACCCACAGTCATACACCATTGGGTGGCTTCACCAAGGACAGGATCTCCGCATCAGCCAGCAATGTCACCTTCCCTACATCATCAAGCCCTTCACCGATGAGGTATTATGTGACATTTCTCCTCTTGATGTTTGTGATGTATTATTAGGCCAACCATACTTGTGGAAGTGACATGTTGTGTATGAGTCTCTGCCTTGTGCTATTACTGTTACCTTGGGAAATAATTTGTACAGGATACCAGAGGTACCACCGCCTGTCGCTATCTCTTTGGTTACTGCAAAACATTGCAGTAAGCTCATTTCCAAAACCAAGAAATTTGTTTTCCTGATGATCCACCCTCAGAGAAAGAAGAATATTGTGGCCACAACCTCTAGCCAGGGCTCCTCTGCATGACAACAACAAATGGACAAGGTCATGGAGGAGTATCGGGACATCTTCACCTCACCCGCAGGGGTGCCTCTGCACTGTCAGGTCAAATACCCCATCGATCTGACCCCAGGTGCGTCGCTGCTCAATGAACTGATCTATCAGTGCTCTGTTCTAGAGAATGATGAAATCAAGCAACAGATTCAGGAGCTGTTACAGAAAGATCACATCTGGCCAAGTTCATAGCCCTGTTGGAGCCCGATCATGTTGGTGCAGAAGAAGGATGGGACTGGGAGACTCTGTATTGACTATCGGGAGCTGAAAAAGATCATTGTTTGAAATAGGTACCCGATCCCACGGATTGATGACCTTCTGGACCAACTCAAAGGGGAAAAATATTTCAGCAAGATTGACTTGAAGTTCGGGTATCACCAGGTACCAATCGAAATGTCCGACGTGTGGAAGACTGCCTTCAAAGCCAAGGAGGGCCTTTTCGAATGGTTGGTCATGCCTTTCAAGTTGAAAAATGCTCCTGCAACCTTCATGAGGATGATGGATGACATCTTGCGACCATTCACCAACTCATTTGTAGTAGTGTACTTGGATAACATCCTGATCTTTAGCCAGACTTGGGAAGAGCACCTCCACCACATCCGATAGGTCCTCCAAACACTGCGGAAACACAAGTTGTGTGCCAATTTGGAGAAGTTCACTTTTGGCATGACCCAGGTTCAGTATCTGGGATACATTATTGATGAGCATGGGGTGCATGTGGATCCAACCAAGATCCAAGTCATTCGGGATTGGCCAACCCCGACCACTCTAACAGAGCTTCGCATCTTTTTGGGTCTTGCTAATTTCTACCACAGGTTCATGTTGGGATTCTCTCATATCACTTGGCCCTTGAGTCAAGTCACCAAGGGAGGAGCGAAAGAAAAATTATTTTGGTTGGAATCTCAATAGAAGGCGTTCGTAGAATTGAAGCATCACCTTTGTTGTGCCCCAATGCTCACATTACCAGACTTGCAACAACCATTTGAGATCGAGACACGTGCCTCTGACTATGCTATTGGGGTAGCTCTTACTCAACAGGGGCATCCAGTGGCATATCACATTGCGACATTGTCTGGCACAGTCCGAAAGTATCCCACTTATGACAAAGAAATGTATTCCATTGTGCAGGCTTGCTGACAATGGAAGCATTACATTTTGGGGAAGGAAACAATCATCCACACAGACCACTGACCCCTGTAGTTCATACAGACACAAGGGAAGTTGCAGAATGATCGCCATCAGAAGTGGTCCACATATCTGTAACAGTTTCATTTGAACATCAAGTACAAGAAGGGGAGCACCAATAATGTTGCAGACTGCCTCAGCCAACCACTGATCGTGGCAATAATCACCGTGTTCAACTCTTGTGGGCACGAGACTTTTGATTGGCCGCTTCTCTACAAGATCGATCTAGATTTCGACCACACATACAAGACGCTCTTGGAGGGTAATCGAGTTCCAAATTTTCACCTCCAGGATGCACTACTATGTCACTTGGGACACCTTTATTTTCCTTCAAGCGAGCGTGCCAAGGTGATTTGGGAAGCGCACTATAGTCGAGTCGTTGGGCTTTTCGGGGTCTAGAAAACAGTGGTAGTACTGCAAAAGTATTTCTAATGGCCAAACCTTCGACAGGATATCAGCAAGTACATCAGATCTTGCACTACCTGTGCCATTGCCAAACCAAACATCAAGAAGCAAGGCCTCTATATTCCGTTTCCTACCCCTAGTCGACCTTGGGAATCCATCTCCATGGATTACATGTCAGGCCTTCCTTCTACTAAGCATGGAAACGACTGTGTTTTTGTGGTCATCGACGGATTCTCAAAGATGGCCATTATGGCGACCTGCAAGAAGAATATCACAGCAAAAGCCATTGCTAAAATCTTCTTTGAACAAGTGTGGGTATACTTTGAGATCCCATAGTCTATCATCTCAGATCGGGATAGTAGGTTCCTCGGTACATTTTGGTCCAGCCTCTGGTCAATGCTGGACACCAAGCTCACCAAGTCCATAGCTTTCCATCCCCAAACTAATGGCCAGACAGAGGTCGTCAACAGGATGATCATACACATTTTGCACATGTACAACTCAAAGAATCCACACACATGGGATGACAGCCTCCCCTATGTACAACATAGCTATAATTGGGCCCTCCATAGCTCAACCAACCACAACCCCTTTCAGGTGGGCTTGGGATTCCAGCCACTCTGTCCCATTGACGTATCCATACCATTTGCAGCTACTCAGGCTGATTCAGCTCATGTCCAGTCTGAAGTTGCCAAAACAAACAGCTTCATTGAGCGCATTCAGCACATTCGCCAACAAGTGCATGACATATTGTACAGAGCCAATGCTAAGTACAAGCAGCGACATGATCAATATAGGGTGCAACACAACTTCCAGGTGGGCGACAAAGTGTGGCTACATTTACAGAAGGAGCGCCTCGTTAGACCCCACCACAAGCTTCACCTGCTCCGATATGGGCCATACACCATCACCAAGGTTGTAGGGGACAATGCCTTCGAGCTCAGTATCTCACCATTCCTTGGTCTGCACCCAATGTTCAATGTGGACCGCCTTCGGCCTTACTTTCCACCTCTATTAGACATATCCGACATGGAAGAACAAATCACACCAACAGAGTTAAACCCAGACTGCATGGAACAAGCCACAACTGATCGAATTGTGGACACACAGATCAAGAACACCCGCCAGTAGAGGATCCAGCTATATCGAGTTGTCAAAGCAGGCCAACTCCTTCGCCAGGGCAAGTGGCTCACTAGGGACCAAGTTCAGTAGAAGTTTCTTCATATCATGGAGGAACTCAACCCAATGGGGACCATTGCTTCCTAAGGGCGAAGAAATGATCTAGGTGGATATTGGTGGCCACCCGCCTATTCCACTTGGACCCCCACCATTGTTTCTTTCAGTTTTTTAGTGTCCTTAATTGTAGCACAATTTACTATTTTTGGTAGTTTTTCGGGTCCTGAACTTCGAGAGTCGTTTTGAAGGCCTAAACGACATTTTTTGGGCATCAATCAACTAAGACATGTCTTCATAGTAATTTCTATTAATAGTTTTATTCCTCGGATAGATCTTTCTAACGATGTATCATATGCGTCAAACGGAGATAGTATGCCAAAATTACGACCTCGGGAAATTGATGTGCCAATTTACCTCGACGAGGCCCATATTCTAGCATTTCATCTCCTAGGGTTAGGTTTTTTGGATGTTTAGGGTTTCCATTGTTTCTTAATAATATATAGGCCTTCGAGCCTCATTGTAACACATAGTTCAGAGGCATGTAGCCGCCACATCGCTTCTCAGAGATAAGCTACCAGCACCCTAGCTAGTTTATTTCTATTATGTCTATAAACAAATTTCAGTTCTTTGATATTAATGAGATGAAGTGTTATTTCCGCTGCATATTTGTATTCATGGTTATTTGTGTATTATGTTGCATTCCTGCATAAATCCGGATCACCTCCTCCACAACCGAGCAAAGCATTGCAGCAACAACCAACAGAGCAAAATGCAAGAATGACTAGGGTGGCAGGCTCAAGGTGAGTTTGAGTGACGTGCATTTACTGCACGTCGTTTTTCCCTTCACATTTTCATTCATGGCTAGTATGATAAAGCCCACTATTTAACTCATCAACCATTAATATTCAAATCAACTTAATGCATCCCGATTATACCACAATTTTCCAATATTCAAATTTTTCCAATGCGCCAACCCTTGCCATTATTCCCATTTCACATATAATAAAACTTTGCTAGTGGTAATATAATCACAACCAATATTACAATGTAACACTTGTAGCCAGGGCCAAGGTGATCACCCACTTAAACCATACACCATATAACATATAAAACCTAAAATGGGGTGTAGATTCCTCATTCACTCAAAGGCAGCATAGTCACGTTTTGCGAGAGATAATTTAAATAACATTGTTTCTTGTTTTGATCACCTTGCCCACAACATCTTACCATAAGCATTTTAACCACAATTTGAAGCAAATGAGTTGTAGAGTTTGTGTCACAACCAAGGCATAGGCAAACAAAATATGAGTGTCACTTCTTCGTCATAGTCACATAAGTCACACAAGGGGTCCCACCTATTAGTATATTATTAGATATAATTAAATAATAAGGCGTTTGCAAGCATGTACCCTATGTTGCGCTTTCGAGCGTCAACAAACTGGCGAATCCACTGGGAAATTTGTTTCCAACAGATTAAGAACTCAGAATATTCGGTTTCATAGACCAGTGAACATAGATCAGAATGATTATGCAACAGGGGGAAAAATATGGCTTAAGGGAAAAGATGATTCGGGACTTTGGGAATAACTCATGAAAAGTGTTACATATGAGGGGGTTTTGTCATGTATGCATAACATTCGATCGGTCACAAATAAAAGTGTTTCTTGTTTTAAGGAGAAATTTTTTGATATTCTCTTTTGAATCTCGGGATGGAGGGAATAAAGGGATAACAGGAAATAGGGAAGAAAATAAAATCATCTATCTAACAGCGGTACTGGAAGCAAAAACCAATTTCAGCGAAGTCTAAAAGGAGGGCATCGTGAGAACTGTGTAAACATTATTGTTATTGACCAAAAATACTTACAAAATGGCACTTTTGTGGCAGAATTGATCCAAAATTTATTTCAGATAACATAAAACCGCAAAAAAAGAAATAGCAAGAAAAATGAAGCAACATAATTTGAACAATCAATTGAACAAAGAAAAATAAAACAGTGAAACGGAAAGCTATATACAGCAGTAATTTCCATATGGCATTTATTGTTCAAGTTGGTTCCACACAATGTTTCAAGTGGGAACCATTGGTACTATAGGAAAACAATCGCTCTTCCCAGTCTTTTAAAAGATAAGAGTTTGCGCCTAGGACAAAAGCGATTTTCAAAGGACCTAGCCATAATTTTTGAAATTCGAATGTCTTCCTTTGTCAGCATGGGCTGAGTCCCAAAGCAAGACTTTCTCATTTACTTTAAATTTGAAATCTTTTGCTTGTTTGTTAAAATATTTCTTCACGGTTTGTTGTCTTCTCTTTATGTTTTCCAAGGCAAACATTACTTGTTCTTCTAAGGCTAATAGTGCATTTATCCTTTGAGGGACATTGGAAGAATTCAATTCTTCGATCTGTAGCATCAGTTGTAGGGAAGAAAGTTCCAGCTCAGTAAGCAGAATGACTTCTTGACCATAAACAAGATTAAAGGGAGTGCAACCTGTGCTCACCTTGGTAGTAGTGTGATCTTCCCAAAGGGCGTAAGTGAGGAGGGTGTGCCACTAATGAGTCTTATCTTCAATGAGCCTCTTTATGATCCTAACCATATTTTTGTTAGTAGACTCGTCTTGCTCATTTCCTTGAGGGTAATAAGCTGAGGAAGTGAAATGTTTGACCCCCAATTTAGCTAAAAATTGAGTCAATTTATCAGAAATGAAAGTGGGACCATTGTCTGCAATAATCTCTAAAGGAACACCAAATCTGGAGAAGATATTAGTTTCCAATAAAGAAATTACTCGTTCATCCTATGAGTGTCTAAGAGGGACAACTTCAGTCCACTTAATGAAATAATCAGTGGTTGTCAAAATGAAAATATACCCTACAGAAGATGGAGGATTTATAGGACCAATAAAGTCTAGGCCCCATTTAGAAAATGGAAAATATGGGTGAACAGGCTGCAAGGGCATAGCAGAAAGACGTTCTTTCCCAGTGAATTTTTGGCACTTGTCACAAGACCTTGCGAATTTATAACAATCTCAAAAAATTGAAGGCCAATAATAACCATTTCTAATGATTTTAAAAACAGTGGCCTTAGCAGAGAAGTGGACACCAACGTGCATAACAGAATTCGAAGATCCATGAGTTTCCTGTAACAATTTATGTGCTTTCTCATTATTCACACATCGAAGTAATATACCATCAGCAGACCTCCTGAACAAAAGGTCTTCTAAAACAATATACCTGGAAGATTCAATACAGAGTCTTCTCCTCTTATGAGGATCTAAGTCATCTGGGAATTTTTGATATTGCAAGTAATACACCAGATTTTTATACCAGGGATGTTCAGCTATAGAAAGGGTTTGACTCTCAATATAAAATAGGGTTGAAAGAGAATCATCCTTATCGTCAATTTCTTCACTTGCTTCAACATGTTGAGCTAAGTGAAGGGCTAATTATTTTCGAAGTCATGATGGTCGTCATGCTCTGGAATTTTGGCAAGCCAATGTGCAAGCTTCCCTAAAATATAAGTTTGTGAATGAAAAAAATTGATAGCAGACAAAGGGACTTTTACCTGCGTGTGCTTGCCTAGGATAAAGTGGCGAAATTTCTCTACATCTTTAATAAGAGAAAAGGTATGTTTCTTGATATAAGAGTATTTGAACTCGTCATCCAATAAACTTTGGCTCATGTAAGCTACATGTTTCTCATTATTATGGTCATCACATTGTAAGAGAATAGCATAAACTACTTCCTCAGTGGCATTAGTGTATATGATAAAATATTTCTCAAAGTCTGGTTTCGCCAGAACCGGTGTGGAACTAATTGCCTTCTTAATCATTACAAAATTGTTTTCGACGTCATCTATCCAAGAAAAAGAGTGATCTTTCTTTAGAAGATTATGAATCGGTTTAACCATTAAAGCAAAATAAGGAACAAAGTTGATAATACCCATAAAGGCTTGAACCTCCTTTTTGGAAGTGGGGGAAGGAAGGTTCATGATAGCAACAATCCTTTCGGGATCTATGCGTATTTCTGAATCAGAAACGATATGTCCAAGGAGCTTTCCCTTGGTGACGCCAAAAATAGATCTAGAAGGATTTAAAGAAATGTCAAATTTATGCATTGCATGAGAACTTTTCTAAGATGACCAAAGTGATCCAATCGATTCTTTGAATAGACAGTCAAATCATCAAGATAAACCTGGATAATCTTACCGAACAAATCATCAAAAGCTATTTTCATAGCTCACTGAAAAGTGGCACCTACATTAGACAGTCCAAAAGGCATGCGTTCATAAGCAAATGGGCCCCAACGTGTAGTAAAGGTGGTTTTGTATCTATCAATCATTTTTACCTTGATTTGATTACATCGAGAGAAAGCATCAAATAAGGACAACATTTGTGACCCTGCAACCTGTTGTAAAATCATTTCCATATTAGGGAGAGGAAAATGATCTTTAACACTTGCTCTATTCAATGTGTGAAAATCAATGCATATTCGAATCTGACCAGTTGTCTTCCTAACATGAACTAAATTTGAAACCCACTCAGAATATTTAACTAGAAAGATTATACCAGCTTTCAAAAAAATTTCCAACTCCTTTCTGATAGTAGATTCAAGTGTGGGGTTAATGGTTCTTTGTTTTTGCCTAACTGGTTTTATCCCTTCCTTGATAGGAATGGCATGTTGTATGAGAGCATGATCAAAACCACGAAGATCATCGTATGACCATGCAAAAAGATCTTGAAATTCACGTATTAGTTCTGTGAATTTCGCCTTTTCTTCGTCAGAACATTGGGCACCTAGTTTAACCATCTTTGGAGATTGGGAGGTCCTAAGGTTAAAGGAAATGGTATCACCCACTTTCCTTTTCGACTCCTCTTCCTTATGTGTTTCTTTGTTGCTCACATCACTCGACAAAAATGAACTCTCAAGAGGAGTCAAGCCTTTTGGAAACTTGTCATCTTCCATAGATATGATTTCCTTAGGCTTAAATGGTTCATTTTGTATGAAAGCACGGATGCCTTCATCATTAGGGAAAACCTGCCATGATTCTACATTATCTAGAATGTGAGGACGATATAAAGATTGAAAAGTACAATCAGACCTTTGAGGTAGAAGTTTTCGAGTAGGGGATGTCACAAATACAGCTAACCTGTCAGCAATTGAATTAAGTTTCCTCTTAACAAGAGTGATGTTAAAAGATAACAGGTTCGAGATAAGCGCTCAAACATCTTGGGTATAGCATTTCATCAACTTATTTCTAGGAGAATAGATTTATGCACAAGGTTCACAACAAGTTCAAAATCACCAAAAACTGTAAGGTGACTGCAACCCAAGGTTCCAAGCATTTTTTATGCCTAACAGTAAGGCTTCAAAATCAATGACATTATTTGTGCAGGCAATCTCTAACCTATAAGAAAAGTTATGGATTTTACCTATAGGTGAGTACAAGATAATGTTAGCTCCATTACCTTCATTTGAACACGAGCCATCGAAATGCATGTGCCACATACCGTCTTCTAAATCAATTTGTTCTAAAGTTGTGTCACCCTCATCAGCAAAGATAGAGTACACCCCTAAGTCTTCCTCAAGATAATTTACATTTGATTGAGGAATACTCTTTATGTATGGAGAAATTCTTCCTTCTCTTAGGACTATGATATTCTTTCCATTCCGGGGAATAGAAAAGTGTGTCCCATCAAGCAAAAGATATCCACCTGTTAGGGCTTGTCACTGTCTTCCTAAGATAATAGAATAGTTTCTTACTTGCATGTCGATTACTTGGATGCTAAGGGTTGTCCTTATTTTAGGATGTGCACATAGAACTAAAGTTACGTCTTTTATTTCAGCTATTGTTGACTGCTACAGACTGTTATAGGAGAGCATGCTTCTAGCATTTTCATTAGTACATGATAAGCCTATCTCTTCCATAATGATTTTTGACATCACGCTTGGGCCTGAACCACCATCAATTAGGCAATATTGGGCTATCTTATCCATAATTTTTACATAAATGAAAAATGGATGGTTTTTTACAGCGTGTCTAAAATTATTTACACATGTGTTGTTTATAGTGGAATCCTCTTATTTTTCCTCTTCAGAAAGATTGGCTATGGTGGAAGTTTTTCCTTCCATAAAATTCTTCAGATGCTTTTGTTGTTCAGGGACGACAACCATGTCCAAAAGAGTAGCATCGACCTTGATATTATCCAATTGGTTAAGGATGTTATACTTGGAAGAGGGAAGAAGGGAAAGAACTCATTAACTCTCAGGAAATTTAACAGTTTGTACATTAGCACCTTGTGAAGATAAGGCTGGAGTGGAAGAAGCACAAGGAGGGTCATATTTTCCTTTAGGAGCATAAGATTTGTTCCTAGTAATTATAATCATGACATCTTCTGGTTTGGCCCAGTCTAGAACAATAGTAGTGGTTTTCGACTTCTTGCCAAAGATTTTGTCTCTAGCACTCTTCTTAACTTCACAAGTACTTTCTTCATGATTTTCTTCGTAGGAATTTACACCAACTGCGTAAATTTACATGATGTCTTTGGGCCGAAATTTTTTCTCATTTGTATTCCTAAAAGGCGTTGAGGAAGAAGATGATGCCCTGGGGGTAAGTGAGGGAACATTCCCCTTTCGTTCATAGGCTATCATTCGATTGTTCATATCTTGCACAAGTTGTAGTAGGGCAGACATATTTGTTTGTTTGACTGCATCTCCTCTAGGGAGACCTATTCTTTCAAGTTGTTCTTCGTATTCCATGAAAGTGTGGAGAGCTGAGCAAAGAATGTCGATAGATTTTTCTTTGAGCCTGTGACGATAAGGATAAGGAAGCGCATTATAGTAGTGTATGAAAGCAGCTTGGTTTCGGGGGCAGATTAGTTCAGGGATTTGATTGTACAATTTGGTGAAGTGAAGGTTAAAGGACTTAACAATTTCACCATCTAAGTAGGAAATATTTGTATATTCCCTTAACTGTTCGAATGGGCTCTTAGATTGTCCATAAGTGGACTTGAACCAATAAACCAACTCTTCCCAAGTGGAGAGGATATTTGGGGGGAGATCGAACAAATCAGATGTTGCTTTCCCTTCGAGGGAGTTAACAAATAAGCGAATGCATGTATCATTATCGTTAGCCTCGATATTATGACAAGCATTAGAAAATCCCACTAGGTGTTCGTTTGTAAAAACACTATTATTCCCTGTGAACCTAGGAAGATGCTCTTTAAACTTGGGTAACAGACGAGTAGCAGGTGCTAGATTCAAGGGAGAAGATATGTGTCATGGGGTGGTAGTAGCATCTTCCTCAAATTGGAAAAGCTCATACTTCTTTATAACTTTAGCAAGGTTGGTAGCTGATTGTATAGGAACTTGATGACTATATAGACTACCAATTACCAATGAAGTTGAAGGTTGGGATGATGAAGCACCTCCAACACCACTAGCACCACATGCAGATGTCATTTTAGAAGTGACGGGTAAGGGAGAAAAGGTTGACTAGTAGAGTGAGACAAAGTTCTTGTTAGAGTGCTTTCTTGGGTCAACAAAATGGCTTTCCTCCTTCCTATTTTGATGAAACGAGTAGGTTCAAGGGACAATCCTCTTCTTCTCCTAGAAACGTGAGGATTTGAGGACATGAAAATGAAGACCAAAGACTTAGAAAAAGGGATATTACTATTGATTTCTAGGTTGCCTTTGCCTGGCTTCCCTGCGTTCACGGATACTTATATCTTGTTCAACTACTTCCCAAGAGCGTTCAAGCTCGACCTGGGTATTAGCAGTTTCTAGAATGGTATTGAATAAAGTCAAGGCAATGCTAGTTTGGTCTTTAAGACCATGTTCAATATTAGGCTGCCTTGTAGAAGGTATTGTCATGAGAAAATCGATCGAAGAGTATTAAAAAAAAGCAAAAAGATTCAAAGATAATCGTGAATACAATCAACCGGAGAGATATGGAAGATCTCCCTAGTATGGTCGCCAATTAAATGTTGAGGAAAAGGTATGGGACGCCTTACTCAATCATTTTCATATATTTCTTGGCTAGGACAAGATAGTTGGGAATGTCACCCGGGATTTATAGCCTCAAAAACATTCACTCAATCTGCGAGTATTAATTACAAGGATTAAGGCTGGTTTTATGATTTCTATATGTTGCAATGTAAAAATAAAATTTATACAAAGTTGTAGGAATGTATACAGATTTTACAATCAAGTAAACATGGAGGCCAAAAGCGAAAAGAAGAACCAAGTCATGAAAGCACATATATGAGACAGAACAATAATCTGATTTTATTTCATTCTAAGATACCAAAAGTGTAATTCTCTTTACAAACCCGTGCAAGAGTATAGACCAAAGTCAGATTTAGATATCTTCGATGGGAGCCATACAAAAAGACTCCAACAGTAAAATAAAACTGAAATTAATGATCTGGATCATCTTGCCACAAATTGTTTCCATTTTGACTCTGCAATATATTATTTATCAACCATGAAAATTAATTCACAAACGAACGAGAATACACAAACTATCAAGGATGAATCAACACCTCTAGAACAAGCGGCTGAAAAGTAGGATTTATTTTTGAACCTTGTTTCCTTCAATAAGACCATGTTGTCAACAAGAGGATTAGGCTTTCAAGTAAACTCAGAAATGAATGAAAATTGAACTTATCTCATTTAACTAAAGAGAAAACCTTAGTATTGATTTTCTCCTTCTATTCTCCCTTTGTTTCTTCTTCTCATTGAACCTTTATTATTTATCAATAAGTTGAGGTAGTTCAACTACTTTCTTTAGTTAAGTCAAATTAACTTAACTAATTATTTTAGGGAGAAATAATTAATAATAAAATATAAATAAGGGTCTAATTAATAATAGGTGGGACCTCTTGTGACTCCCATCATTTTCCTTGTCAATTATCAAATATAAAATGTAAACTAATCATTTGGATCATATAACACCCTTCTAGCTCCCATGGATATCATTTAAGTCGAATATTTAGCAAAATTTGAAACCATATCCAAACACAAATAATATATCCATCTTATCCACAAAATTATCCAAAATAAATCTTGTTGTCCAAAATATGTTGAAAATTATTAAACATTGTCTTGAATATCATAAAAAAAACATTTAGAATCCATATTTGTTTCTTTGTGAGGCATATTTCCTCTTCTCAATGTTGTCCCCAACTGACTTTTGTTGAGTGGCCCTTGGTTGGTTAGACCCTTGAGGTTGTATTTCGTTGATCACATGGGAGCAGTCATATTTGAGGTGGTGTGAAGACATGGACTTAGAATACTCTGTGGATGGACTAGAGGGGGAAACCGTTTCTTTTCCTTTGTCTTTTATAGGTTGCAGGATATCTGTTTTTAACCTTTTTCTAGCATGCGAGGACTGTACTAGCGAAACAATAGGAGAAATTTGAACATTGGGATTAATTGGTGGTGGTAAAGGTAAGGACCCAACGGGCCACCCACGGTGGTGGGAGATAGGCTGGTGGACAATTTCTTGACAACAATCATTAGCGGGGACTTTGAGATGCAAAGACACATGTGGAGGAATGGGAATGCCAGGAAAATTATGAGGAGGCTAAAATGGGGGTCTGTCGGGTCGGGGATGCAAGATACCATGGACAACCAAATTATAAAACCCAGCTTGAAATAGTTGGTTCAACTCGTGTGGATCATCATCGAAATGAATAGAAAACTGAGGCATTTTATGGTCTCGCTGCCAGTTACCTATTCCTCTGTTATTTCGTCCATTGTTGCCTCTACTAAAAAAACTCATCGTGTAGCAATAATTAACCAGTCATGAAATTCTTAATAACCCATACATGAGACTTTGCTTACATAAATCAAAATTTGGCTCTAGAATTTACTTACGAGACACATGAAATCTGTCACACACCCACTACAACAACTTAGATTTTTCGTCTTTTTCTTCAAGGAACAGAATCCTCGGGACTTCTATGGAGCCTAGCGCAGACCCTCTCTTTCCTTATCCTCCTCCAAATGACCACAAGTTGGCCTTAGCGCAAGCGCCTTTCACAACTCGCGAGTCGGGAATCAAGACTCTCGACTCCCCTTTCTCCAAACACCGATACCCGAGATGCTATACGGATATGGATCCCTTCTCACTAGCACCTGCTACATGTAACTGTAGGCTAGGCCAAATACTAGCACCACTCGCAACCTCGCCAGTTGAGGTGTTGAGCTCTCGTGCTCCTCCTTCGCGAATCCCCAAGATGCAAGAGGTCAATGTTGCATGGACTCTGTCGAAACAACGCGCAGTGAGATCGGAAGAGCGGTTCAGCAGGAATGCCGAGACCGATCTCGTATGCCGTCTTCTGCTTGAGATCTAGAAGGATTTAAAGAAATGTCAAATTTATGCATTGCATGAGAACTTTTCTAAGATGACCAAAGTGATCCAATCGATTCTTTGAATAGACAGTCAAATCATCAAGATAAACCTGGATAATCTTACCGAACAAATCATCAAAAGCTATTTTCATAGCTCACTGAAAAGTGGCACCTACATTAGACAGTCCAAAAGGCATGCGTTCATAAGCAAATGGGCCCCAACGTGTAGTAAAGGTGGTTTTGTATCTATCAATCATTTTTACCTTGATTTGATTACATCGAGAGAAAGCATCAAATAAGGACAACATTTGTGACCCTGCAACCTGTTGTAAAATCATTTCCATATTAGGGAGAGGAAAATGATCTTTAACACTTGCTCTATTCAATGTGTGAAAATCAATGCATATTCGAATCTGACCAGTTGTCTTCCTAACATGAACTAAATTTGAAACCCACTCAGAATATTTAACTAGAAAGATTATACCAGCTTTCAAAAAAATTTCCAACTCCTTTCTGATAGTAGATTCAAGTGTGGGGTTAATGGTTCTTTGTTTTTGCCTAACTGGTTTTATCCCTTCCTTGATAGGAATGGCATGTTGTATGAGAGCATGATCAAAACCACGAAGATCATCGTATGACCATGCAAAAAGATCTTGAAATTCACGTATTAGTTCTGTGAATTTCGCCTTTTCTTCGTCAGAACATTGGGCACCTAGTTTAACCATCTTTGGAGATTGGGAGGTCCTAAGGTTAAAGGAAATGGTATCACCCACTTTCCTTTTCGACTCCTCTTCCTTATGTGTTTCTTTGTTGCTCACATCACTCGACAAAAATGAACTCTCAAGAGGAGTCAAGCCTTTTGGAAACTTGTCATCTTCCATAGATATGATTTCCTTAGGCTTAAATGGTTCATTTTGTATGAAAGCACGGATGCCTTCATCATTAGGGAAAACCTGCCATGATTCTACATTATCTAGAATGTGAGGACGATATAAAGATTGAAAAGTACAATCAGACCTTTGAGGTAGAAGTTTTCGAGTAGGGGATGTCACAAATACAGCTAACCTGTCAGCAATTGAATTAAGTTTCCTCTTAACAAGAGTGATGTTAAAAGATAACAGGTTCGAGATAAGCGCTCAAACATCTTGGGTATAGCATTTCATCAACTTATTTCTAGGAGAATATATTTATGCACAAGGTTCACAACAAGTTCAAAATCACCAAAAACTGTAAGGTGACTGCAACCCAAGGTTCCAAGCATTTTTTATGCCTAACAGTAAGGCTTCAAAATCAATGACATTATTTGTGCAGGCAATCTCTAACCTATAAGAAAAGTTATGGATTTTACCTATAGGTGAGTACAAGATAATGTTAGCTCCATTACCTTCATTTGAACACGAGCCATCGAAATGCATGTGCCACATACCGTCTTCTAAATCAATTTGTTCTAAAGTTGTGTCACCCTCATCAGCAAAGATAGAGTACACCCCTAAGTCTTCCTCAAGATAATTTACATTTGATTGAGGAATACTCTTTATGTATGGAGAAATTCTTCCTTCTCTTAGGACTATGATATTCTTTCCATTCCGGGGAATAGAAAAGTGTGTCCCATCAAGCAAAAGATATCCACCTGTTAGGGCTTGTCACTGTCTTCCTAAGATAATAGAATAGTTTCTTACTTGCATGTCGATTACTTGGATGCTAAGGGTTGTCCTTATTTTAGGATGTGCACATAGAACTAAAGTTACGTCTTTTATTTCAGCTATTGTTGACTGCTACAGACTGTTATAGGAGAGCATGCTTCTAGCATTTTCATTAGTACATGATAAGCCTATCTCTTCCATAATGATTTTTGACATCACGCTTGGGCCTGAACCACCATCAATTAGGCAATATTGGGCTATCTTATCCATAATTTTTACATAAATGAAAAATGGATGGTTTTTTACAGCGTGTCTAAAATTATTTACACATGTGTTGTTTATAGTGGAATCCTCTTATTTTTCCTCTTCAGAAAGATTGGCTATGGTGGAAGTTTTTCCTTCCATAAAATTCTTCAGATGCTTTTGTTGTTCAGGGACGACAACCATGTCCAAAAGAGTAGCATCGACCTTGATATTATCCAATTGGTTAAGGATGTTATACTTGGAAGAGGGAAGAAGGGAAAGAACTCATTAACTCTCAGGAAATTTAACAGTTTGTACATTAGCACCTTGTGAAGATAAGGCTGGAGTGGAAGAAGCACAAGGAGGGTCATATTTTCCTTTAGGAGCATAAGATTTGTTCCTAGTAATTATAATCATGACATCTTCTGGTTTGGCCCAGTCTAGAACAATAGTAGTGGTTTTCGACTTCTTGCCAAAGATTTTGTCTC